>OMNZ01044038.1:0-14045 GCA_900303255.1 Lesueurigobius sanzi | reverse complement strand
CTTTGTACACTTCTGGAGGAGTCTACAAGTGCCTAGTGACACACTTTCATCACCTCCATCAAAGTTGTACCCGCGCTGGGACATATTTGTAATGCTGAGCCCACAGGCCATGAGGCTAGCTCATTCTCCATCAGAAATAAAGAGGTGCCAACTGCTAGGTCACAAGGGGGCCGAGTGTGGCATCCAGGGGCCCGCCAAGTGTTATGACAGCTTCCTTATGATAACAGCCCACTGTGTCGAATGTTAATCAGCGGGGTTAGTCTGACAGAAGGGGAGGAAAGATTGAGGTTTTGACAAAAAGAGTTGCATTATCCCAAAAAGTGAAATTTCTTGCAATGCGTGTTAAATATTAAACGCTGGCACTGTACTGTAGTGATTAGCATAAAAATCTTATGTTTTATGTATTCTATTATTATCTTATGTAATAATAGGCTGATGTACTTGGTGATAACTGTGATCTTATCCAAAGTTTATAACCATTACATTTTTTATACCTAACCTTAGATATTATAAAGGGAACAGGCCACGTCCATCATTTCACTTGTGACGCTATTGGGATACCAGTTTGTTTTCTGAATAGAGAAATAAAAAGTTAACTTAGTGTCATAGTTAGCAATGGAATCAATGGCTAAAAAGAAAAAGTGTGTATTTTACGCATAATTGTGGCCTACACTCTTTTAGATTCCTCACTAATGATATTTTACCATTTATAATTTGAAATAATGTGGGGTGGTGAAGATTTGGAATTGGCCTGGAGTGGCCTCTGCAGGGTGCTGAGGGAATAAAAATGTGTTTTTCAGTTTCAGCAAACGGCATGCTAACATACAGTATCAATGGCACAGCGATGAACACACTTTGAGCGCAGAACTACTCAGATCGGGTCCTGTGATGATTAATGGAAAATTAAATCTATATTATGAACCAAAATCTAGGAAATGCAATACGGAGAACCTCAGCTGTAGGAGATTATTTCATGATTTAAAAAGTAACATTTGCATATGTCCTCTTTAAAAGTGTATTACCTAACTTTTTCAGTAAAAGGAAAAGAAGTGACCCAGTGTCTAACGGTGCAGCATGGCACATTTACTAGTTTGTTTTCACATAAAAAGTTACGTAGTGCACCTTTAAAGGGGGGTTATTACGCAAAATAGACTTTTGAGAGTTATGGAAAGTTCATAGAACCCAGATAAACAGGTGAGGAATAATTCATTTTAGCCATTTTATATCAATAAAGCATTTTCTAGCTAATAAATTGTAAAGAATAATGAACAAGATGTGTTTGAGATTGTTACCAAACTGCAGCCTGTTTAAGGATAGTTCTACACTTGGGGCTTGCTGTTACTAAACTTACTGTATGTTGTACAGCAGCCGAATGTTAAGAAACAGACCAAACCGCTTAGTGCTATAGGTGTATGAGATGTAGTACAAGTGTGTCCCAGTCCCGCTCCGTCCCGGCTCCTGCATGTGCATGTGCAGTGCTGGGCAGTCAGGCCACATTTCTGGGGCCTTTCTTCACTGCGCCAGCCTCTGTTTTATTCATGGCCTGCGCCCTGACCCCGCGCAGCTCCTGTTCTGACAAATCACTTCTGATTAAGACAGATCTCCGTTACTCAGCCACTCAACTCGCCCTATTCATCATTCCCGCACAAAATATGCCTCCTCCTCCCGTGGCTCGTTTGCCTGTCCGTCAGACCGGAGCAAAGCGCAAAGGAAATTTCCGCCACCGTTTTAAATAGCTGATTACAGACAATTGGAGGACGGAGAGACCTAAGAGAGTCTTATGGGTGATAAGACGCCAGTGTAATGGGTATAAATGACCGGGCGTGTTGGAGAGCAGCTGGTAATAGAACTATTTGTTTAAAGCCGGAGCGGGTGGAGAGAACTGAAAGCGGGACTTGAGCTCCCCCTCCTCTTTTCTCTTCACCTTAACCTCAAAGTCAAATCCTCACGTCAACACATCTCCAGTTTTAAGTCTCATTTGCCTCGGGATGAAAATTGATGACGTGGAAGAGAGTTTGTTTTAGCCTAAAAGTAAAATATACAAACAATAAAGGCTGAGGTACAAACAAAGTGTGTGTTATAGTGACCAAAAGCACTTGTGAACGATCCTCCTCCCCTTAATAATTGTGTTGTCAATTTGTCAACCACGTACTACAAACACTTAACACTGCGCTAATTGCTAATTTGGACATGACCAAAGTGTGAAGAACAGACTAAATGATGTTTCATGGCGATGTGCAGCTTTTCTTTTATGTCTGCCTCACTTCTATATTCATGGTATTAACACATTTTTTTACACTGTTACATTTTGTTTTTGGCTGTTGTTTTGTGGGTCAAGGGTACTGCCCAGGACACATGGACAGTGTGCAATTTGAATAAGGTTTTTGCTGCCCTGAAAAGCATTACACCACTGTTTAAAGACATGCATTAATGTACATCTGTCAGTTTATGGTATAGCAGTAACATTCAGTACATACAGCACCAGGCACTTTTTATGTATTGTTTTTTTCTTGAATTCCAACACTATTTACATTGTATGGTTCTCATTGAAGGCATTAAACTATCAATGAACATAGAAAGGGTGAAATAACTCGAAATATGTATTGTTCTAAATTGCCTCTCTTTATTCTTGGCATTTTCTCATTGAGCTTCATAAGGTAGAGACATTTCTGGTGACTACATCGTGAAGCTCATCGAGAAAAAATGTGAAAAGTGGTAATCAAAGCCAAACGGGGCTATTTTGAAGAATCTGTTTCACTTTTCTTTGTTTAAATTGCGATCACGAGATATTTGGCGATATCATTTACACCTGGCAAAATACTTCAAAAACACAGCATTTAGCGAACTGGGCAAATTCATGTAAAGAGATTTTTATTATATTTTTTCATTCAAATTCACCTAAATCTGTGGGTCTGCTTCATCTGGAGGAGAACTGACATAATCACAGTAAAATGCTCCCTTTACATGAAAACTTTCCAAAGCATTTCCTCTTCACTGCGTCTGTGTGCGTCCTGCCGGTGCCACAGCTCACAAAATAGTCACATGCAAATTACCACCACAGTATTACAAATTTACAATGGTATCCAAAAGATTTATCGGTACAACGGTGTACAAGATGATATGGCCCAGCGTTATTCATTCATAAATAAATGCCTTCAGTGAGAATCTACACGTAAATAGTCTTGAAATAACAGAAAAAAACAATAAAAAATAATTTCCACACTTTTGACTGGTAAACAGTTCTGGTCAAAAGTACTATGCAAACTTCGCGAGTACCACAGCATCTGAAACTTCTAATTCTGTGCAAAAGGACCCAATGTCGACGTTTATCAAGCTATTGTGTTTAATATTTCTAACAAACCAGATTAAATTAACCTGAACGCCAACCCTGTGGGGGAAGAGGCCGTGCGGCAGGAGGGGGAAGTGGAGAATGAAGGTTTGTACTAGCAAATTGCTTGGACTTAATCAGCCAGTCTTACTGAAGCATCCAAATGAAAACTAATGGACTCGGGTGCTCGCTCTGATTGGCCCCGTACGCAACATTGTGCTGCCAGCCACGGCTCTTTCTGAGGTCTTCAATTAATAATAAAAAAAAAAAAACACGGGGAATTTCTACAGACGAGTGGTCAGCCTATACACCTATTCTAAGTGTAGCCCATTGGTCAAACACAGCAGACTTATTAATTCCATTTCCACTGCTTGGAAAATGATTTTTTTTTATGTGTTGATTAAACTTTGTCAAATCGTGAAAAATGTATGAAGTCCAGAATTAAAACTCATATCCGAATGAGCTAATTTGTGAATGCATTATTCATCGCGCTGACATTTGTGACTCACTATTGAGGAAAAGGCCCATTGTACAACGTAAAAATATTACTATACAAACAAAAACACTGCTAAAATCAAGCTGGAGTTTAATGTACTTTAGCTAAAAACTTAAATAATTAAATTATCCATTCAGTACATGTCAAACTGATGGTGCTAATTTAAATGAGTTTTTACAAATGGCAGAACACTAATGTAAAAAGCTTGGAAGACAAAGAAAACATGTCAACAGGAGATAAAAAATAACTTCAACTTTGGAATGATTCTTAGTTACAGCACTGTGCAAAAGCAGGCCAAGCATATTCTTATATCTTCCTCCCATGTCTCAAAATAGTTGAATACAACACTCATGCATCTATAAATTGTTTTATTCTTGGACCATTTCCAGTTTTAAGGATATTTTATCATAAAATCACATAAGTGGGTGCAGATGCTAAAGGGGGTAATATAGTGTGTGTGTGTGTGTGTGAGTGAGTTGGTGGCAGTCAGAGGGGCCGATGGCGCAGATTGGCAGCCTGGCTTCCATCAGTCTGGACGTGCGTCAAAAGTCTGAAAATGAGCGCGTGTCGGGAGGGGCTTCTCTGTTGCCGGCGGTCTATTTCTACAATGACAGATCCAACTTCTTCTCCGATACTAGAGCCACAACGCACTCCGATACCAGACCAAGCCGCAGCGCACTCCCGATATAGAGCCACTCAGGGACAATATTTCCCTCATCTTAGGGCAGTTTTTAACCCACAGTGGGCTCCAATTACAGTATGGTTCATGTGACAGCATAAACAGGATGTAAATACAGTAAATGTGATGCTACGACGAGGGGAGAAGAGAAGAGAAGAGAAAAGAGCAGTGCTGGTCCGATGAATGCCACAGGTACAATTAGACTTCTTCTGCAAAGTGCTCTGTGGCTCAAATGTAAAAACGTGCGCGGGCTCGGTTCAGGTTGGGCTCTTGTGCTCCAGTAATGAGGGCTTTGTTTGGCTCAGACTGGTACGACCCGATCTAAACTCACTTTGATTGGTTGACACGCATGAGAAGTTCTAACTCTCCCTCATATGGCACTGTAAAAGAAAATACAACTTCAAAATTTGTAAATATCCGAGCTAAATTAGGAAAGTCATAGCAAAAACTTAACTTTTTCACATTTTTGAGTTCCCATTTTTTCTTTATGCTGCGTTAGCAAAGAAAATGTGTGAATCCCAGAAATGCAAGACCCCATTGATTTTGCAATATTGTGGCTTCTTGCGTCATGGATATAGCGTCACATAACATTGCAAAAACGATAATTGCTCAATATATTATGCAGCCCCCAAAAAGAAAACATGCTGAACACACTCAACAGTATTTAGTTCCATCTTACTAAAACTCAGTCCACTGCGCCATCACTTGGCCGTAATCAAGAGCGACATCGGATTCGCCAGCCCCTCCCGAGTTGCGCGGCGGAGGGAAAAGTTTGCGAGTTTGTAGAAGACGAACTTGCGGGGAGGCGCGTGGACGGACGAGCGGGAGAAGAAAGGCGAAACCTGACGTTCATCGTGTTGGGTCTTCAACAGTTTAGGAGCGATAATCATTGCATTACCGTTGATTAAAGCCTTTTTCACGCCTCTCATCAGAAAGTTGACAGGCGGATCAAAGAGCCAAACACAAATTTCTTGCCTTTTAATTATCTTTACAACAGCACACCTCGGGCTGCCGTCTTCCCTGCCTATCTCCTCCAACTCACCGAAAAGCCTGCTAAACTAGATCTAACACGCCGCATCAGTTCATTATCCAATAAAACGCACGTTATAGGGAGAGAGAAAAGGGGGGGGGGGCGCCCTCATCTCGACGCATTAGGAGTTTATGATGAGCGAAAACCTGGAGGAGGCGGTTTATTAACACGTCCCAAATAGGAACACCTTAATTACGTTTGTCAAAAATATCGAGGGTGGCATCAAGCTCATTTGCATGTTCTGACAGGGCCTGTTGGGAGCCTCCGCGCATCTTCTTCTGGAGTATTTAGCACGTTTCAACACCTACTGATGACGGCGACAAACTGAATGAAGTGCGCTTTGTTGTAGTCAAAATCTGGTTGGTAAACACGCGCGGGCTGTCTAGACAATCTTGATCAATGCTCGGATCACCTCTTCCGTTCCGAGCTGACAAGACTGCAACCGTTTCCGCCCAGCTGTTCCTTGTCAAACGCTTTGGACATGAAGAAGGAAACTACTTTTAGAAACAATTTGGCATCGCTGATACGTCCCGACGATATAACAGATTGCAACTTGACTCGCGATCGCAACCCATTTGAACACGAGAGAGCGCGCAGGCCCCTCCCCTCCCGCTCCCCCTATTAACAGCTCATAAATGAATCCCTGTTACGTCAATGGTATGTAAAAACAACCAAAACAAACAAATAGTCTGAGGGGACAGAGGATTGTCAGCAGCGATTTAGAGACGGAGGGAGAGGCGAGGGGGAAAAAGGAGGAAAAAAAAGCAGGGCATAAAAGCGAGACTTCAAACATGCGCCCGAATGGTAGACGCAGGCCATTAGATGCGCCGGCGCTGACAGGATCTGACAGTTGGAGACACTTAAAGATTATTTTCTCTCAAAACTTTGAATTCATTAATAGTCATGAGGCGAGGATGAGGACCCCCGAAAAGAGCGGAGAGAGGAGAGGGCTGCGCTCGCAACAGAGCAAGTGTTACTCCAATCAGAAACAAGATGGAGGAGAGAGGAAGTAGCTCAGTCAGGCTGGAAGAGATCAGCTCTGCTATTTTGGGCCATAACAAGATTCTGTTCAGAAAGTAGGCAATATTTCATAACTCAAATTCAATACTATTTTGGCGACAAACTGTGGTGCATAATAGTAAAAGTAGTATATGTACTTAACTCCAAGAGAGTTCCAATATTAAATTTGAAGTGAAATAAATGCTTTCTTTATGTTGTATTTTTATAGAACCAACATGTGGGGGGTGTTAGATGGGTAGCTGGCTGGATAAATAAGTTATCCGTTTGTCCCCAGGGATCCCAGGGTCTATCTGCCGGGCTTGCTACCCAGGGATCTGTTCCCAAGGAAAGACAATTACATCCTCAAAGTGATAACAATTGTGGCAAAAAAGGCCATAACAAGAAAGTGGCTAAACCCAGACCCCCCTCGAGTGGAACAAGTAAGGGAAATCATTGAGGAGATCCACTCTATGGGGAGGTTAAACTTCATCTTGAGACTCAAAGAACATTTATATCACCAGTACTGGTCGAAATGGACCACTTTATGTCAAAGATGCTTGAAGCAGTGCCCCCCTTTGGTTTCGTCTTTGTTCCTATTGTTTCTTTTTGTCTGTTCTTATAATAAAAAAAATCTGTTTTTAATGTGTTTTAAAATCTGTAAAGCACTTTAGGCTGAATTTTGTATGAAAAGAGCTCTGTGAATAATGATAAAATTTGATTTGATCTGAACAACATTGGCAACAAAAACTTGCTGAATCTATTACAGCAGGAAAGATCACATGTGTGTCCAAATAGTACTTTGATACATGTTTCAGGAGTATTTTAACTATAGCACAAAGTTAGAATGTACTTATGTGTAGGTGTCTGTGCCTCTTTAGTTTAGCGGAGGTGCTCTGACGTTTCTTTGGCACAGAGACACACAGGAGTCTGTTATGTGAACACTGCGTCATTGTGGTCTCCCTGACACACAGTTTGTGTTTTACTTTGGTTATACCACAGCACTTCCTCGCACTGGTAAAGGAAAATAATACAGCTATTATAGAGAGACTATGAGGCTCACAAGGGCTTTACAAAAGAGTCACATCATGCGGCTCATTTAACAATGAGCGGGACGACAGAGCTGAACGCAGATTATTGTCAGCTGCCACTGTGAATCCACACGACATGGCACGACATGTGAGGGCACGTCAAAGCCCTACGCACAGAGTATTGTTCTCGGCTTGTGCTATTGTTCTGTGGGCATATGGAAAGCAGTTAAACATATAGCATAAGAATATAGATTTAAATGTATCGAGTAAATACAGCACAAATGTTTCAAAGCAAAAGTACTGGCCACATTTTCAATAGTGACAAGATATGGTGCAGTGATGAAGCTCAGGCTGGACTCCGTTCTTCATCATTAACCAAAACAGGCCTAAGTGAATTCCAAGATGTCTGCCACCTCCCTCCACTAATGAAGCATATCTAAGTTTTAAGACATGGCAGAACTAATTTAATCAACCTTCTAAGGGGCCTCAGCACCATCAAATTAATTATTCATAAAGGACACAATATTAGAACTCAATTGTCAACTCAGTAGCCGGCCTTTTCTCTAACCTCCCCCTGCCTGCCACACGCTTTTGTCTCACAGTCCTTCCTTTTCAAGCAAATCCTTCGGTTTTAATCTATAACTGAGCAACAGACGTTGTCACAGTGGCTGCTGAACAAAATAATTTGCGTTTTGTGTGTTTGAAGTTTGCCGATGCAAGGTGACAATAGGCTAGGGGGACGCTGGCGCGCAGTTCCCTGGTGGTTTCATAGTATGCAGATGGGGCCAGCTTCAGTAAAGAGAAAAAAGAATTAAACAAAGATAGAGTCATCAAGTCTGTATTAACACAAGCTTAAGATACTCTTTTATAATGAATAATGCATCCCATCTGGCAGAGCTAATCTTAACCATGGAGGTGCTTGGACAGGTTGGTCAACAGGAGGTGGGACAACATATCTTTACACACAGCAGTTCTTTTAGCCAGGCGTCATCTTCTCATCAGGGTGGGACTCCGGTATGTGACCCTGTCATGACTGACACGAACAGGCAGCCACTGCTACAACAGCCCATAGAGAGGAAGCAGGACTAATGTGCTGAATCCTCATATAGCACTGTGGACACCAGCATGAGGCCAACACAGCCAGAGCCCACAGGAGAAATAACTAGCAGCTCTAATTCTCTTCTTTCAGCCACAGCAGAGTCCCAGTATCAGCCAATGTGACTGAGGAACTGGTCAAACTAAACTAACTAGTGGTTAACCTTCAATCAACTGGCACCAGTTACAGTAATCCAAGTGAAAGCAAACTTTACCGTATGATTTCTAGATAGATAGATAGATAGATAGATAGATAGATAGATACTTTATTGATCCCGAAGGAAATTCAGTTTTCACACATAGAAAGAGACAGATTAAAAAGTTTAAGAGTCATAAAAAGTACTAAGAAATAAATAAATAGGACACACACAACTGTACATCTATAGCCCCCCAGTTAGCCCCTCCCACATACGGATGAATTATATAGCCTTACCGCTCTGGGAAGAATGACTTTCTAAGCCTGATCTTTGACCTTCTAAATATTGTTCTACACTTCTTTTTTTTGCACTTCATAGTTTGACACGGAGGATCAGGTGGGTGATAAATGGCAGTGTGAATGTAGCATATATTGCTCAGACTGTAACGGCTTCATCTGCATGGGAGATAAAACATGATACACACTGCTTTTACTACTGCAATGTGAGCGGTGTCGCCGGGCAGCTTTGGCACGCTCAGTCCCTGATTGTAATTGAGGGCGACGCGTGACAGCCCCCTGAGTGCCCCGTCTGCACTGGCCCAGGGCAGAGGGCTCCTGACAGAGGCTGCACCGGGACAGTGGCACTGGGGCCCGGACTGGCACGGCCATGGCACGGCAGCCTTCAGGGCAGCGACCTGCCTCCTCTCGGCCCAGCCCCTCTCACCTCTGTCACCGGGCGTCTGAGAGGCTAACGAGAGGGCAGCCCAGACTGCTTAACTATTCCACCACATCCACTGCGCACTGCGCACGCCTCTCCGCCTGGAGACCTCTGCAGAATGAGTGTCAGCCCGAGGAGACAGGCGCTCATCAACACTTTATACCTGGGAGGTATATTAATGCTGTGATGACTTCTCCAAGAGGAGGGAAAGCTTTGTCCTCCTCCAGAGAGATAAAGGACAAAGACTTAGACAACTTTTGAGCTTGTTAACTTTGACAAGGATATCCATCCGACTGAGGCAATAACACTGTAAAAGCAGCACACACAGAGTGTAAGAATTTTCTGTTGGATTATAAATGGACCTAATTCCTGAACCCGAGGGTTGAAAAGCATATATGACAAGTAATAATTGTGTTGGACAACATTACAACAATATAAACTTTAGAAATTCCTGGTATCCTGTCCAACTGCAAAGTTCACCAGAACTATTTTTGAACCATGTCCACCTGCATCCCAAGTAATCCACACAGGTAAGATAGCACCCAAGCAATTAGTAAGTAGAAAATCTAATATGTAGTTTTAGTCTACTGTATATCAATAAAGTTAGTCTTGATCAATAAGATGCTGTGATGGAGAGGAAGAACATGATGTTAAGATGAAGTGTGGAGAGGAGAACGTGAAACATGGTTCCTGTGAACTCATCCTCCCTGCTGGATCTGAGATACAAATGAAACTTCACTTCCACAACAAGTGGAGCTGCCGGCCTACTGGGGCTTGTGGTATCAGGCAGATACATAATTAAAGCTACACAGAGAGGGAGCGTGTTATTACCAATGTTTTCATTAGGCCAAGTTAACACATCAGGCTCCCTCTAGACCGGCAGACAACAGCTCGAGAAAGTTAATGCAAAAGGATGCAGTGATAACACTGTTGATATCAGCGCTGCATGATCCTATACCAGCCACGTAGTTACTTCGAAAAAAAAAACATTTTATTTAGACACAAGGAAATGAAAAAGCAAGAACCGGTTTGACTTTTTTTTCATATTTTCACTCGTTCCACAACATCCAGGCTTAAATTAGCCAGGATTTTTAAGATCAGGGACTGTTTTTTAGGCTATGAAAAATGGATTAAATGTAGAGGAAGTCTGGCCTAATGAGCTCCCTGGGCTACGGAGCAGCAGGGACCGCGAGGGGGAGAGCAGGGAGTCGGGGCGAGCCTTTGAGGAAGAAGGGGCCGCAGCCATGGCCCAAAGTGTGCCAGTTTTTCTGCCAATGGCACAGACGGCACCTGGGCAAGTCCCGAGTGTGGAGCGTCCTGTGCCAAAAGGAGTTTGTGTTCAACCTGGAAAACTTCTATCGGACATCCAGGGCTTCTTTGAGGTACTTTTAATGGACTAGTTTGTTGCTGATGTTGCAGCAATAAAAGTGATGCTTGCTCAAGTATTTGAAATGTTTGCTATTATGTTAGGGAAAAATCGACAAGTGCCTTCAGAATGGTAAACTAAGGAAAAGCCAGGTTACACTGTGCTTCACAACCTCAGATCAATACTGCAATTCATAGCTCATTTTCAGCTTAAATGAATGATGCTTCTTCCCCTCACAGTCCACCAAGTCTGCACTGAAGATTTGCCCCAAAACAAAAGCTGGATATGTTCAAGAAAAGTATACCAAGTTAATCAATTTCAAAATCTGAAAGTAAATCTGATTCTTTTTTTTATTGATTTCCAAGTCAGACCCCAACTGTTCACTAATTCCACATTACTATGTTTTGAATTATCTTGTTGCCCCGAGCTCTATTGTGATTCTGGTCAGCATCATATTTGAAGAGAAGTTCACAAATGTACCGAACAATATAACAAACTAGCACAAAGGATTCAGTAAAATTGAGTATTTTTAGATGAGGTTCACCCCAGTATTAGATGAATACTGGGGTGAACCAATGTGTATTTCTTTTAAAAGGTACTATACCTGATATTTTGTTTTGTTCAACTTCCCTCTACTGGAAACTCAAACATTTGTGGAAATAATACTCAATACAAGACGACACTACAAGTTGTGAAATATTCTTACAAACTTATCTCATCAAGTTAGGAATGAGTTTCTTTTTTGCAAGGCTTTGTGTGAGGTGAGAGGATAGCCACTGACACCTCCAGTCTAAATCACTTAAGAGATCCAATTTGCTCTGGCCATAAAGAGCAAATATTTCCACCATAAATCTCACAAACGGTTGCACTAGTTTCCAGTAAATGGAGGCTTGTGTAAAGGCTGTGCGGTGGCGAAACACTGAAGTGACAAAGATCTTTCATTCGCCTTAAGAAAAAACAAAAACGAACAACGAGAAGTGATGGGGAAAGACGGAGAGGTTGCGTACCAGGACAGGAAAGGGGACAGGAGTGGGGCCGGCACATACCGCATACTTCTCCTGACAGCGATTAGGAGCTGTCAGGGGCTCTCGAGCTGCCACTCCGCTGCGCTCATAGGAGGCCTGTCTGGACAAATTGCCCAGATTAAAATCCCACACGGGCGGGACTCGAGCCGTGACCCGGTCCTGCCCCGCTGGCGCGCGGAGGCGGGCATGTGACGCAGGGACAGGGGGACGGTACTTCAGGGCATCAGGGTTAGATCAGGAAAACAACAAGTCGGGACAAGCGCGAGCAGGTGGCCAATTCTGAACGTAGATCGAAATTAGACATGAGAAAACACGACATGGTATTTCCCATTATGTGTTTTTCTGCTTTAGACACTGTTTACACAACATTCTGCACAATTTTGGTCGATTAAAGCCCTTTTTAGATATGTTTTAGTCCTGATATAGACCTGATGGTACATGAAAGGTCAAATATTATATGAGGCTGTAGTCTGAAGGCCCAGTGAGGTGGTACTTTGTGTGAAAAGTTTGAGAAAGTCTTTCATAAAAGCCTCAAATGGCATTTTCACTGGGAATACTTATCTCTTGGAAGCAAATCTGACTTTGCTAACTTTTACGGATGCATGAGGAAGAAAAAACAGCTTTTCTGAACAAAGAATTCATATTAATTGCCTATTGTCAATGTGACGCGGGCTACTAAAAGGCACAGCAAGTGGCGTTTTGGAATGGACGATACACAAGTTTATCTATGCTTCTCTGCAAGTTCGTCTTGTCAGATAATTACAACGGAAAGACAGTCAGCTCAGGTCTACTAGTAATGCATTCAAAACTAGCACTACGAGACCCTATAGTAAATGCAAATACCCTGGTGAAAAACTGAAAGCCCCCTGGTGTGTGAAGCCTTTTATTTTTGACATATTTTGCACCATCTTTGTCTCGAATACAAAATTAAACCCAGGCATCGTTTTGATAAGCGCCGGACAGTTCTTCTGCCTGTGTACTACGCAGAGATGCAGTTTAATTAGGCTAATGGCAACAAAGCTCCGAGGAGAGCTAGGTTTTCAGCCCGAGCCTCCTGTACATGTCGCCTTGTATTTCCGTATGAAGCAGGTGACATATGCAAACCCAGAATAATGACTTCGACGTGTCCCATATCTATCCGGTGCCAGCGCGAATCGCCCGTCCCGACACTGAAAAATGACCTATCTCAGCAAGATTTGGAGCGAGCCGGTGTGTGTGACAGCCGCTGACAAGGCAATAGAGGGGAGTAGAAAGCATCGTTAGGATCTCACGCTACACACACATCCATATATATATACAAACACCGCGCGTCACGTCGCAGCGCAAATATTCATGTACCAGCGCTCAATCAGACGCCAGCGGAAATGTGTGCATGCCTACTTGCACCCAAAAAGAAAAGGGAAAAACATCTCTTGACTGATATTTTGTTCCTCAAACGGAGCATGAAGCTGTGGCCGCTGTCATGTCACAGTGGCAAACGCAGTGTGGCAGAGGAGACAGGGCTAAACACAGGCAGAACAGACAGGGACAGGAGATATCACATGGCACAGTTTAGGACTTGGAGGATACCAATAAGTGAGTATAGACCTGAGAGTTAGCTTAAGCGTTGTTTACAAATGAATTAGGACGGGATTATGCCACATGTGAGACGCAAATCAAAGCTGCTAGTATGATTTAAATTCCAATACAGGGTTTATGCCGGTATCAGCAAATCAAATTGAATGCTTTTTAATGCCATTTTAATGCCCAAATACTACATTTTAATCAATCAATCAATCATTGTATTTATAAAGCGCTTTTCATACAAAATGCAGCTCAAAGCGCTTTACAGATTAAAAACACATTAAAACAGATCATTCAATTACACCCCCACCCCCCACATATTTACATGTACATTTAACAGACAATTGTCACACACATCAATATTCGCACGCTCATCCAAATGCGCACACACAGACACACGGACATACACACACAGACACACACACCGCATGCATGCACACACACACCAGGATTTGTGAAGTAAAAATCTTGTAAGTACATAAGTCTGAGTGCAGATGAACCAGGTAAGGAAGTCTCGCCTTAGGAGCTCTCTTAAGAGCTTGGATTCTTTAGGAATAGCTTTTTTCTTTACTAGGATCTACA
>OMNZ01044036.1:0-10206 GCA_900303255.1 Lesueurigobius sanzi | reverse complement strand
TGGCTTTTAACTTCAACCTCTGAGAACCCCAATGGAATACATTAGCGGAGGCTAAATGCTAACAACATCTTTGGGGTTATGTTACAGAGGGCACGCTCAAAGTCCAGACAGGTACGCATCAACTCATCTAAGCTCATGTAAGAACACATTTCAGGATGAAAAATAGTGGCCTATTCCTTTAAGGCTGAAGAATCTTTGCCTACGATTTTGTATTAACATTAATCTTTTAGGCCTCATCGTAAACCACTCTGTACAAAGAGCTGCATTCATATATTTAGCATTTTGAGAAAATTGGTAATCAAGCTCGAAAAGCAGTGAAAACAGTTATTATTATTATAATTTGGGCGATATTCCTATTAGCGTTGTTACATGCCAAACACAAAATGCCTTATCTGTGAGATTTACATGTTGCATACAAGTGGTGAGGGTCATACATGACTCTGCACCCTCCAAACTATGTTAATTCCAGTGTTTATATTATTATACATATCTTGTATGGGTCCCGCAACCGTTCACCTGTACTTAAAGGGACTCTACGGAAGTTAAAATTTAAAAAATAATATATTTTCCACCCCCTACATGCTCCAGCAATGTCCCGCGCTGTACTGTGAGCCCACACCTATCCCACTCAATTGCCGCTATAAGCCTGCACCGTCACTCTAAAGTTGCGTGTTCGGGCCGAGGCAGCAGTCATTCACCAGCTTAACATGGAGACTGCAGTTACACGGACGGCCAGAGGTGGCAGTCACGAGTATGAAAATGATCAAACTCCGTCGAGTCCCTTTAAAGTTTCCTTAAATAAGCGACCGCTCCTCCGGTGACAAGCTTTCTACCTACTTTGAACTATGTTTTTGCCTTGACAGCGGTTCATCATTGCCATTCTTCAGGCGTCACCAATGTAAATAACTGATATCTAATGTGAATAACTGATACAAGCATAGGGTTTCTGCATCCAGTATGCACACACATCAGTCATGTGTGTCACGTTTGTCAACTTTGAACTCCCAAACGGTGATGACATGCCATGAGATAAACCCTATCTGATGTAATCACTGACGGAGAATGTATGTCATGTATGTCACACTTCCACAGATCGCACACAACGTTCAAATCCACCGATACAACTGTGTTTAATATATAAAATTCTGTCTGAAAAATCACAATTAAGTTTTTTTTTTTGGCAAAATCATGCAGTGGCCCAATCAGATACTTCTTGTGGCACAAATGATCTATTTAAACTTAAAGTAACAGTGAAAGAAAGCTCATTATTCCTGCATTGACACAAATTACAGGGCCTGAGAGCTGAAAAGGCCACTGCACAAGAAGATCCACAAAACATATCCACCATAAACATAAAAATTAGGTCATAACTGTGCACGGGTCATAGGCCAAGTATAAAATGCTCCACGCTGCAGGGAGCCCAGAGCGGAGGAGTCAGCAACCAACCACAACAATGGCCTAGATTAATACAGTATGCGGGCTAAAGCAAACGAGCTGACACCGTGATCTTTGCCACTTAGCGCTCTCTTGTTACAATCTCATTCCACTTGTGTCGCGTTGGGTCCGAGAGCCCCCGCTGCCGCCACTGACATAACAGGCCATCGATTAGCAGAGACAATGGACGGCCATTAGCTAACACAGTGGACGTAATCTATTTAGCAAATCAATATCGGGTCTCTTTGCATAATGAGCAGCGCTGATGCAGTCGACTGGGAGGCACAGTCAATGATAACGGAGTGTGTCACATGATTGACTGAATGGACTGAGAGGGGGGGATCAAAGTGTGCCTCTGTAGCACACTGCAGAAAAAGGAAAAAAAAGTGATGTCTTGAGGAATTGAAGAAAGAAGATGATCCGAGGCACTCCGAGTTAAAGGCTTGTTCCTTTTTTTTCCAACAAAGGACTTTTACTTTAACTCAGAGTGCCTCGGATCATCTTCTTCTTCAATTTATGGATTCCTGGCTCCGATCCTGAAGAGCACCTGACACGGGCATTACTTTTCTACCCAATGAAGCACTCACCTTCTCTACATCTGATGTCTTGATAAGTTGAATTTTCTCGAATTCAGAATATTTGGCCTTATTTTGACTTAAGCAAAACGATCTGCCAATGTAACAAGTATTTTTACACTAAAAATGAAGAAAAAAAGCATATAATTTCAAGTAAAGTTTGATTTATTATCCATTTTTTAGTACAAGAAGTTGATTTTACTTGCTCCATTGGCAGATAATTTTACCTGGCAAGTTAAAATTACTCTGAATAAGGCCAAATATTCTGAAATCAAGCAAATTTAACTCATAAAGATATTACTTTATAAAGTTTATAAAGTAATTTACAAACTTTTCAGACCTGGGACCCTCCGATTTACCATGCGAACAATCCAGGACCCTCACTGTAAACAATACAATGTAAATGGATTAATGAGTAAAAGAGAATATGACCCTGATTTGATTCATTCTGACTTGCCAAGAAAAAAAAAACAGCTAATGGAATAATATTTTCTCCCTTATTCCAAGTAAAATGGGATTTTCACACACAAAATTCAGTGTCTTCTCTTTCAGCACATATATGTTCTCACTAAGATGTTCACAAGTGGTAACAATATTCAAAATATATGTACAAGATTGTGTCTTGGTTGGGGACTGAGGATGGAAATTAGCTCTGGCTACAATCCTGAATTTACAGTATGTACTGTATATTGTACGTTCTGTATATGTACAATTTATGAATACATTGTCCCTTTCAAATAAATAAATACAAATACAAGATTTTGGTCAAATAAAAAGACTTTCAGCCAGAAAAAAGTCCGGTCTATGGACCCAAACTCAGGTTCAACATTTTCCACTTTGAGATTCTTTCCCACTGCATTGTATTGACACCTGCGCTTCGACTGAAATGATGACATCATCACATTACAGGCGATGCCTATTGTAACCTTAACTCTTTGTGTATATCAGGTAATGGAGTTGGTAAAGTGGGTTCACAAAGTTTATTTTTATAGAGAAACACGTACGAGGTCACACCTGCTGCAACAATCGACTTCTGATCAGAAATGAATTAACTGTGTTTTCTCTGCTCTGCTGTTTTCATGACGTCAGGCAGATATTTAACTGTTAAAATGTCTTCACAAGATTGTCTCATTTATAGATAGGTGTAATTTTCATGACGCCAGACAGAAGACTTACATATATTATTAGAGATCTAGGATTTAAATGATCCAAACTTAGAGTAGGGTTTTTGTCCCTGTCTGTAAATAAAACTTTGTGCCATAATGAATTAAAAGCTCCGGCAAATACTACAGCAAATAGGTTATAGGTACAAAAACCTTTTACTTATGTGGCCTTGAGTTTGTTCAGGTTCAATCTCTGTAAAATGTATTGACAAAAGATTCAGCCCTTTTCACAATAGGTCATGTTATATAATTCTATTTCAGTCGGAGCAGGTGCCAATACAACAAAAGGAAAATTGAGAAATGTTTTCCCTGATCATTATTTGATAACAATTGGATTCACAAATACCATATTATTCTTATGGCAGAAAGCAGTGACGTGCACACGTTTGTACCATAGTTGTCAGACCAATGGCCCTTTTGCAGTTGCTGCCTATTTTTTAGATAAAGTATATAGAGCACTTTGTTTGACTGTATACGTACTTTAGTCTGTGGCCCACCCAACAGTAACAATCTCATCATTCAGCGCTAATAAATGTGAGACCTGTCCCTACACCTGGACAGTGACAACACCTGTAGTCTCTGGTACCTCTGACTGGGCGTATCCCTGACCTGTGGCTTCTCCACAGGATACAGCCGCTCCAGCGTGTTAACCATTCCTGCTTTGGTCTCCTAACTGTGGTTGGGGGACACAGGGGAGATCTGTCTTCTCCAGGGCCGAAGAGCACACACTCTTGTTCTTGATATCACAGATGCATTTAGATGACTTTTGTAAAAGAATGAGGCTATTTATATTTACAGAGGAATAACATTTTTGTATTTGATTATGAACTTCTGGGAGTAGAGCGATTTTGGTCTATTGGTTTTGTGTTGTTATTGTCCTGGAGTCATTTTGTTATGTGTTTTGTGAATGTTGTATGTACATCCTGTTTTTTATCATTTTGTTGCTGAGCTTTGGTGCATTTGATGAAATTAAGACCCCAGGAAGAATAGCAACTGTTTAAACAATAGCTAATGGGGATCTAAATAAAAACAAACAAACAAAACTCTGTCATCGCGTTCACGTACCGAGAGCTGCCCTGAGCTAAACACATTTGAGCAAGCGGGTTTATACATGAAGTTTACTCAGACTTTGTGTGAGGAGAAGTGACGCAAACTGGAGGTGCCACCCCCCTAAATATGTGGTACATAACCTCAGCGCACAGTTCGGTGATCTGCTGTCGTTGTGGTGCATCAAGTCATACACTTTCCTGGTGGGAGAGCACGGATCACGCCCAGCAAAAGACATTTGTACTTTTTGCTTTTTATTGTGTTATGGTTATGCAGATCAGATAACTGACTATTATCAAATCAAATCATCATTAATAGCCAATGAAAAGTAACCTAAACTACTATATTAATACTTATGAAAGGGCAAAAAAAAAATAAACGCAAGGCATGATCCAGTCAGGAATCGAACCCTGACCGATGACGTGAAGGTTACATTTTAGTGCCCACTGAGCAATAGCCCTATAGAAACCTCTGTGCACGTGCATGATGTTGGCCAGGACTGACACCACTTTTGGAGAAAATAATTAGACCTTAGTTCATATGTGCTGACAGACAAAACTGTGACAATTTTTGTTTCATGTGGATTGGCCCAGGGATTACAGAGAAATTAGCAATAAACCTAGAGTAATTGTAAATGGTCACATTTAAAGTATATAGCGCTTTTCTCCCTGCTTTAGGCATTCAAAGCACTTTTCATCAAGGAACCACTCACTCACCCATTCACACACCAGTGTACGCAGACACTGGAGGCAAGGAGGGAAGTGTCTTGCCCAAGGACACTACGACAGTGTGCACCTTAGTTAGTTTATTTACTTCTGTCATTACACATTTACATTTAGAGTAGCTGACACATGCCTTCAGTACGTGCCTTTAGAATATATTACATTTTTGTATTTTGCCAGTTATGGTTTGTTATGGGTTTAGGCTGAAGTATAAACGTATTAGGCCTAACCCCTTTTACAATTGTGACAATATGACACAATGACAAAAGATGGGAGATAAAGATATCTATGTTCTAACAGCAATAATGTTAACATACAAAGACAATCGCCAACATGGAAAAGACAGGAAAAGAAAAGGGTATTTTGCAACAGGTCAGTCTCTGTCATCAACATTTCATCTTTTATCAAGTGTTCTATACTTTTCTATAGCGTTGGATTTCGAGATTTATTTTAATGTATTAATTGTTTTAGAACCCTTGAGTTGGCTGTGATTATTTACGGCGCACGTTCGCTGTGGCTTCTGCAATGTCACAAGATGTATTGCCGTCCTCCAGTGTTGCAATAGTTTATCACCAGGATCTTGTATTGATGATGGGAGAGTCAGACCGTTTGAGCAAAGCCTTCTTCTGCACATCCCAAAGATTCTAAATGGAGTTTAGGTCTGGACTCTTCTGTGGCCAATCTATGTGAGAAAATAATGTCTCCTGCTCCTGAACCACTCTCTTACAGTATATCTTGGTCAAGCCCTTGTTATTTACTAAGTGCTGGTATATTAAGCCTTGAGTCACCAACGAAAAGGTCAACGTTGTTTACCCACTGTATTAAGGTGACCTATATTGTATTTATTGACTTGTTTGTTACGGTCTTGACTATGGCCTCAATGCAGCGTTGCACAATCACATCCAGCTGCCCCCGTTTCTGCCAGGATCTGTCACGTTATGATTTTGTTTGTTTGTTTTACACCAGATGCCCTGACTGACGCAACCAGACAAAGTGGCTTTGTTGGAGAAGGGACACAGACAGCAGCCACTCATCATGAAAATCTTCAATTAATGAATGAATTAAACTTCAGTCTTCTTATTCTGCATTTTACTTAAAAGGAGACACTACATTTTGCCGACAACATCTCCACTTTAGTAGCTCCTACAGACAATATTTCAAGGGTTTATTCAGAGGGAGTTTTCAATATTTAATAGCCTGATTTATTGAGTTTTCAACAAAAAAAAAACCTAAAAAAACAAGGCAAAATACATTTTTTTTTACAGATTTATTCACTAATAAGTTATTTAACTGCACTAAACAAAAACTAAACTAAATATCCAAAATCCCCTCTGACTGAACAAACTAATACTGTATATCACTAAAAATAAAATTAGGAATTTAAATCTGGTTTTATCCATTATTTACATTTTGTCGCTGAAAATATAGACAATTTTGGTCATTTTTAGACATAAAGTTTCAAATTGATTTTTTCCCTATTCACCTGTAGTGTTTCGCCTAAATAATGTAAAATAACCAGTTTTAGAAATGTAGTAATTGACTCATAAGACATGACCAGTATCAGTATTGAAAAAAATTAAAGTTTTCAGTATCGTATCAATTTAGAAAATAAACCAATTGATGTTTCGCCAAGCCCCGCCCCCTTAGTTACTATTGCTAGCTCCGTCAAACAATGATAGCACCTATAGAGCTTCAATGCATTTCATAGCGAGTTGTGTTTGTTAATTACTTTTGGAGAAATACCTGAGCGATATCCTCCAGATTTTGGCAAATTTGTTACATTATGCAGTGGATGGATATCTAAATTATTAAAATATGCATCGAATGAGACACTACAGGCTAAAGCACCGTCGTAACACCATGAGCTCTCCCTCATATGCACCAGAACAGCCCTATGGACCATACTCGTGCTCTTGTTCGTATTGTTATATTGTTAAAATATGTGTGATGCCTTTTAAACTAGATAGCTAGTGAAACCCACTGCAGCCGAGTGCACCAGTTGATCCTCTTAAGTCTACGTCTAAAGTCTGAAAATTACGTCCTCATTCTTATGAGCTATAATCACTTAGGACTGCCCTACACCCAGGTGTAACTTTCCCCAGTTTGGGCTCGATGTGAGTCCCAGATTTAACATGAAATGTGCGAGCAGCATCTGGACAGAGACAGGCTGTGATTTACAGCATGGGACTAATTTCGTTGCCCCATTGGCAAATACATTTACTTGAAAATGTATTGAAACAAGTCAGAAACACCCTCAGAGAAATCAAATAATCTAGGTCAAATGAGCGACTAAATCTTAACTAGTCAAAAATCTCAAATTTGGAATAATATTCTGAATTTGACTCATTTAAACTATGTAAACCACTTTGACACAAATGCAAACGTATGAAATGAAAGTCTAAAACTCCAGGCAGAGTCTTGTCTTCAGCTTTGGTGCTAATGTCTCCGCACCAAAGAGAGAAAAAAAACAAAAACATAACCGAGTGGAGGTTTTGGGGGCGGAGCCAGTACAGTAGTCTGAAATAAACGCTCCAACGCTCTTGCAGAGATCCTTTTGTACATAGACTGTGGGCTGGGGAGGCGGGACCAGCAGCCACGCGGGGGCAGAGAAGCCTGGAGACTTCTGACATCTCAATTAGAAGGTGCTCGCAGCCAGATCCCGTCAGAAGCAGCCTTTTGTGTGGCGTTAATTACTGTATGTGGGACAGGGAGGGCCTACAGACTGACAACATGTAATTTTGAGGATTTCTCTCTCGCTCCCTCTCTTTTTATTTTTTGGCCTTTTATGCGCAGCCCGTGTCATCTGGTGCTTACGTGCGTCGTCCAAATGGGCCACGGTGATTGCCAGTTCTAGTCGTGTAATTGGACCGCAGCCCGGTTTGTGATGCCATCGGTGTCTATAAAAAGGCGCAAATAAAGCCGTACTTAGCGAAACGTGCTCGTGTGAGGCAAGGGAGAGACCACCAGGACTTTGGAACCGGAAGTCAATATGGGTGAAGTGGGATGAGGTGTTTGTTCAAATCAAATTGCTGTTTATCATGTCGGGGTCAAGCTGTACCGTTGTTGTACCATCTCCTGCCGTAACCTTCGCTCTCAGCCAGTAAAATTGGTTGGTCTTGGTCGCAGAATTTCCTTATTAGAGGAGTTTTGCGAACTTTACAGCAGACGTAGTGCACTCATCTTGTTGACATTTCACGTCACTGCGGCGCTTGGGCAGTCACGTGATCGGCAGAGGAGAATGTAGGGAGCAGTGTGCCCGAAATGTCAACAAGATGAGTCCACTATATTGTCTACTATAAAGTGCGGGACTATATAGTGAATGAGTAGATAGGGAATAGTCCACACTACGCTCTATCTACTGTAGACGATCTACAGTGTAGACGATCGACTGTACCTCCCTCCTGTAATTAGAGACTTCCAGATTTCTCTCAAGTTTCACCCATATTCAGGTTTGGACAAAGAACAGTCTTGGTTACTTGTTGTTTAGACCTTTCTTAATGCAACATTTTTGTATTGTTGTCTCACACCAATCATTTTGGATTTATTTTTGCGGGCAAAACTACATTTTTAATTTTTTAATTTTCAGATTTTGTGCCTGTGATCTCTCTAAACATATGAACTTTCACCTGGAAAGAAATAAATGACCTAATGTTTACAATAAGGAGTGTAATTGTTGGACTAATTCAATGTTTCTCTGTTGAACTAGGAAATTGCAACTTCAATGACCATTTTCTCAAGATGGACTTTTCTCACATTGTGGCAACATCTCCACTTTAGAATCTGCTGCAGACTCTAAACTTTCCCATCTTGAACTTAACAATATTTTGAAGGTTTGTTCAGAAGCATTTTCCAATAGTTATTTCCGAGCCTGATTAATTGAGTTTTGAACCCCCCAAAAACATGATTTTTGATTTTTTACAGATCTATTCACTAATGACTAGCTTATTCAAAAACAAAACAAAATATCCCAAATCCCCTCAGAACAAATCTTTGTAACTAATATACAAACAAAATAAAACCATACATTTAAACCTGGCTTTATTCATAATTTAGATTTTGTCACTGAAAATATAAGCAGAACATAAAACCATGGTACAAGTGAGTATATCCTGCTCTCACCCTTGTTATCCTCAAATCAACCTTGGAACTTGGGAATAAATTTGCACTGATTCAAAATGTTCTCAGCGCGATAACAAACGTGCCCCTGGAGTGTGCGATGAGCTGCAAACGACCCCATTGGGATTTTCTGTTTGAGTGTCTCCGTCTTCTTAAAGTCAGCAGTTGTGTGGCCAATCCAATACGGACCTATATATAGTAATCCCGGACGGCAGCTGTGCACGGTTTCTCCTCTCAGAGTTGTCACATCAGCACTAAACGCTGCCACATATATCCAATTATTGGTTCTTGACTTTCCCATTCACTGCTGCACTTGCTGCGCTGCGCTTTTACCATTAAAGCCGCGAGGAGACAGGAGCTGGTCTCGGAGGAGGAGAGCTGGGGCTACATAATAAAGCCAAATTATTAGCCAAGTTATTATGATATCCATATTGCAAGAAGCCACAAATTATCGCAATAACACTGAGGTCTTCCGTCCGACTGAGATGTACATAGTTCTGGTAACAGCCTAAAACAAAAGGTAACTTTAAAATGGGTAGAAGTTCAGATTTAGTGAGAAGGAGGGGGACGCACACCAGAAGTGTATGCGAGTTTGTTTAAATGATAGTCTTCGGAAGAGGATGTACAGTGAAGAAAGTAAGTATTTGAACACCCTGCTATTTTGCAAGTTCTCCCACTTAGAAATCATGGAGGGGTCTGAAATGTTCATGGTAGGTGCATGTCCACTGTGTGAGAGATAATCTAAAAAGAAAAATCCAGAAATCACAATCTATGATTTTTTAACAATTTATTTGTGTGATACAGCTGAAAATAAGTATTTGAACACCTGTCTATCAGCTAGAATTCTGTCCCTCAAAGACCTGTTATTCTGCTTTTAAATAGTCCAACTACACTCTGCTCATGATTCTAATTTAGTAGCACCTGTTTGAGGTTCTTAGCTTTCATAAAGACACCTGTGAACCCCACAATCAGTCAAAAGTCTAACTACCAACATGGGCAAGACCAAAGAGCTGTTAAAAGACACCAGAGACTAAACTGTAGACCTTCACAAAGATGTAAAGGGCTACGGGGCAATTGCCAAGCAGCCTGGTGAGAAAAGGACAACTGTTGTTGTGTGTAGTTGGACTATTTAAAAGCAGAATAACAGGT
>OMNZ01044015.1:2184-19858 GCA_900303255.1 Lesueurigobius sanzi | reverse complement strand
CTGGTTTAGTCCTTTAAAATAGCTCTGCTTGTTTACAAGTCTCTTCATGGTCTAGCACCAAAGTACATCTCTGACATGTTAGTGCCATATGAACCATCTCAGCTCTGAGAACCTCAGGGTGTGGTCTCCCGCTGGTCCCAGAGTCAGGACTAAACATGGACCTCAGGGAGTGGTCTCCTGATGGTTCCCTGAGTCAGGACTAAACATGGACCTCAGGGAGTGGTCTCCTGATGGTTCCCAGAGTCAGGACTAAACATGGTGAGGCTGCGTTTCAGTTTTATGCAGCAAAAATCTGGAACAGTCTGCCAGAAGGTGTGAGACAGGCCTCAACTTTGACAATGTTTAAATCCAGGCTGAAAACGGTTCTTTTTAACTGATGTCACTGAAATTATTTTATCTGCCTCTTCACTTTTAATGCAATTAGTTAATGATTATATTTGTTTTATTGATTGATTTTATCTGCTTTCTTGTAATTTTATGAAATTGTGAAGCACTTTGAATTGCCTTGTGTATGAATTGTGCTCTACAAATAAATTTGCCTTGCCTTGCCTTGCCTAGGGCAGAAATTACAGGTGAAAGGTTTGTTGCACTAAAAATGACTTGGCAAAGCAGATGTTACGTCTTTTGCTTAATTACAGCCCAAAGTTTTTGTCTGTGTAAGTTTTCAGTCGTACAGGAGATGTCCATCGTAGGCAAAGACTCTTCAGTCTTCAACTACAGAGTACAGATGAAGACTGAAGAATCTGTGCCTACAAAGCCCAAAGTTTTATCCATCCATATTCTTCCGCATATCCGTTGCCAGGTCGCAGGTGCATACTGATACTGCACCAGTCCCTTATGGCTCCTCCTGCAGGTGGTGGGGGTCCATGAGAGGACAGCCCCCAACGCTTCTGCCTCTGGACGATGTAAGAGCCATAAATCCCATCACTCGTCTGAACCAGGACTAACCATTAAATCTTCGTTGCTCTCTGTTCCATTTGCCCACACAGAACTGGGTAAAAAGGCTTTTGTTTACTCTGCTCCTTCTTCATGGCACGTGTGGCAAAAAGACAGGAAACTAACTGAACTTATTTCATTGAATGCCTTCAAGTCCAGTTTGAGAGCATTTGAGACAACCTCCTCGACTTGTAACTGTTTTCTCTATCTGTAATTTTATGTAACTTTTGCTGCCTCTTGTCCCTGCCTCTTGTGAAAAAGAGGTTCTTAATCTCAATGGGTCTTTCATGGTTAAATAAAGGTAAAAAAATATATAGATACAAGATGAATTTAGCATTTTCAGATTGAATTGGCTCTTCGAAATTAAAAAGATTTCAGACTCCTTATTTAGTTTCCAAAATGTATTGCCGTTACAGCTTGTTATCTGCAACCCATATCCTTTGAGAAACTACTAGACTATTTTTCCCTAAAGCACATTTTATGTTTTTAATTGCAAGATGTGTATTTTTTAACCCTGAAAAACTCCTTCAAACATCAACAAATGTGTGATGTTTGAAGGAATTTTCTGTGTATCCAGTCTTCTTTTGGGAAATCTGTCCGCACGAAGATTGAATTGAGATGTGAAAGCTGGAATAAAAATGCCCCCACATTTCATGTCATTCTAGCAAATAGCTGTTTGCTGTAAAGTGACTAAACTGCTGAACAAGTGAGATGCTATTCGGCTGAAAAATGCAGACACGCAGGCCAAAACTCTGGCACATTTCACCCAAACCACTAAACCAAAATATGTTCAACATCAACAATTTTCAATATATTAAGATTACAGTGTTGAAACCTAAAGGGGAGCTTTGTGTGAACGTCCTTAATAGTATAATACAGTAAGTAATTACTAAGAAAGGAACCAAGGAAAGAACAGGACATTCGCACATGGCTCATAGTAATGTGAAAATAAAGGATTCTCAAACCGTGTGTAGGTCCCATTGGTGGTACACTGGTCTCCTCCACTTGTCCAGGTTCACTTTAAACACATTTTTAGGTCTTTGGTCTGTGTTTTTAGTTTAGTTTTTACTTACTTAAGGCAATAGGGAAATAAAATAAATCGAGTGATATCAATTTGACACTATTACTGACATAAATAGCAAAAGTTGACAACATTTTGGCGATCTAATCTAAATAACAGATAGAGCCAGGTTTTATTTTGTTGATATATTAGTTCCAAAGACATGCTCATTTGGGGATTTTTGGGAGAAGGCCCCCGGGAAGACCTTGGACACAATGGAAAGACAAGGGCTGCATCTAAACTCCTTCCTTCTCCTCACTCCTCCTGTTCCTCAACCTTTGAGGGCTGCATCATGAGGTTGACCATAAGATCCCTCAGCAGTTAGAAATAGGAGCTTCAGCTGTGCATTTTGTACCAATTTGAACCTTGCTAACCATCGGAAACAAAAGGGGAAGTTTCGTCGCAAACAGCTGATTTAAAAAGACTCAATTACCCACACTCCAGACACCAAAAAACACTCTTTATTCCACTGCACACCACTGACTTTAAACAGATTGTCAACAGGTTTTCAATAAAGAGCACATTATAAACCTCACGCAAACATCACAGACTCTGAAAGTTTCAAACATGAGCCACGATAAATATATGAAACCAGACAGAAAACAGGCAATAATAAAAATCAGTTTTAGATTCACCTCCATCACAGATAAGATAAAATGCTCTGGACAAATATTCACCAAATCCTGTCCTTTGGTTCATCATCAGAGCTGCTTTAACAACATGCTCTGCTCCTCCACATGTCATTATCGGAGCTTTAAGCACGTGGTTAATTTGCATATTAAGCTTTGATTCTAAACTAAAACAAAAGCAGTGATCTTTAAAGAGTGATGCTCCTCTAAACATGTATTTGTCACTTTTATAAAGTTTGACTTGTGCAGATCATGTTATTGAATTAAACATGTGTCTGTCAATCATGAGCCGTGTCCGTACAGAGATCGGTAATTTTTGGAAGGGACTGTGCAAAGGATTGTGGGATGCCTCATAGCTCCTGGTGCTGGTGAGGAACCTCCAGCTCCTATGCTAAAGGAGCTATGATAGGAAGCATCACTGCTCCTTTCCTTGCCCCTTGCTAATTGAACTGGCGAATTTAGACGCTCCTTGTCATGGCGGTCGATGGCGCACGACAGAGTCAACAATAAGGAGAGGGAGCTTCCTAGGCTTATTTTCCCATTTTAGATGCAGCCTATGTCTTTATGCTGGTCTGGGAACGCCTTGGAATCCCCCAGGAAGAGCTGGAGGAAGTGTGTGTGGATCTGGAAGTCTGGGCATCTCTGCTCAGACTGCTATCTCCACAACCCGACTCCGGATAAAGCAGAAGAAAATGGATGTATGTTTTGTTTTTTAATAAACTGGTTATTAGTGAATACATCTGTAAACATTTCAATTGCCTTGTTTTTTGAATCAGGCTAGGAATTAAATATTGACCCCTTCAAATTATCATTAAGTCCAAGACTGGACAGATGTTGTTGACACAATGTGAGAAAAGTGCATTTCAAGAAAATGGTCAATGAAGTTACAATTCCCCAATGTGAGAAATGTTGAATGCCTGTCGTAACTTGGCAGAGCGTGGAAGAGTGCTGAGGAATGAGTGTTTATGAGTGCGAACGTGGGTCATGGGCCTTGTGGCAGTGACCCAGCATGGAGTGCTACAGCATGAGTCGCATCATGCATGTCCATTTACAAGCACTGTCCCGACCAGTGAAACTAATAATAATACAACAAGTAATAATCCAGCTTTAATCATGTCCTAAAATCTGAGTCTCTTAATCATTGCTTGGATCCTTTCATCTGGGATTGGCCTGGGATTGGCCTAGGTTTGACCCAGCTTATTTTTGGTTTAACCCTGGTTTATAGTTGTCTGGTTTGAATTATTTTCCTGTCATATCTAGGAAGCTAACCAGGGATGGGAGACCGAGCCACAGTTAATGTTTGTCCTGCGTGGGTGCCACTCATATCCTCGTCAACTTCATAGCTTGTGCCACGGTTTATTCACCCTTTTGACAAAGCTGTTTAATATTCTCAGTTTCTTTCAGTGTAGGAATAACATTATGGTGTTTGTCTGTGTACGTTCGTAGTCGTACAGGAGTCCATCGTAAGATTCTTCAGTCTTCATCTGTACTGTGTAGTTGAAGTGTAAGACGTTTTGCTCTTTATCCATAGCCCAGGGTAAGGTAGGTAACGAGCAGTAATTAGGTGTCAATAGGCCAAGATGTTTTTCCAACCTTTAGAACCAAGAGAGGTGGGAGTTGGAGGTTAACTCCTCGTACTGGTTTCTTCTTAAAAGACCCACGAGCGTGCCAATTCTGTTCAATGCTGACGAAGTTCTTTGAATAAAGAGCGAAAACAATTACAGCGTACACATGAAGACTGAAGAATCTTGGCCTATTATGATGTTTGGTTGTAATAATTTACTTTTTACTATGGAAATATATTTTGTGGGAGGGGCTTGGGGGTTGATAAGCAGGGTGTTATGACCTGCAGGTCAGCTCAGGCTTGTTTGCAGTGAGGGTAAGTGGTCAAATGAGAACGGTCTGGCTGCTGCCAATGGAGATGCAATGGAGAGAGCTCCACTATAAATGACATCACCTCTACAGGACAACGCTAGGTTAAACTAATCAAAACCAACCCTAAACCTAACCCTGACCATAGGGTAACCCTGTTTTCTTAAAGCGTCTTATTGGGATTAATTTAATTCAGTGTCACAGAAAAAAGTGGAGGTGACGTAATTTCCTGTGGAGTTGTTGAGTTTTGGTACCCACGTGACTCTCCATCGGCTGTCACCCAGAACCCATTAGAATACTTCTTGTTGGAGTTGGAGTTTTTAATCTTTCTTGTCTATTCTGTCCATTGCCTTTCAGCCATTTTGTAAATATCACTGTTTTTGGAAAGTTTGGAGAAAAAAATCACTACAAACTTATTTTTTTGAATTGGCACACATGATATCTCAATGTTCTTAAGAGCCTATAGCTTAAAATTGAGGTGGTGGGCAGGTAGGGATTATATGGGATTATGTTTATATTGACTTGATTAATATCTCTGTAATTACTGGGTTTTCAAACATGAAACAAAAACACAGTCCAATGACTTCTCTTTAAGCACATACTGTATGAACCAAGGCCACATTATTTTCTCATTAAGATGTTTAGAATGGTGACGATATAAAAAATAAAAAACATGTATGATTTCAGTTAGATGAATGAAGAATAATACAGATTTGTGGATCCAATCACTATCTACACTCTCAATGATCAGGTTCAACAGTTCTTTTATGGAGATTTCCTTCAAAAATGTCCCTCACTCATAAAGTTGTATTGACACATATCCTCCAATATGAAATAATAAGCCCATGACAATGTAGTATAAGCATGATTCAGTTCTTACTATATGTTTACTCAAAACAGGGCACTAGTTTCTTACTACAGTAATATCCACTTTTAGTTGAGGCTCAATTTAGCCCCAATCTCCATTTAGTAGCTGTTATTTTTGGCCACTGAATATATTATATTTTCCGAAGTGTTGCTTTGGTGTGATCTACTTTAATTTCCCTTTGAACAACCCAATCAGAAACACTGGTTGTTTTAGTTTTAAATGTCACCGTGGTTGGCCAGCACATCAAATGGAAAAAGGCAATTTTTCCCCAAATAGTTATCTCGAGCTGATCTTTTCCATTTTCAGCAGAAGCAGGAACTCAAAAGCGATGACAAAATCAATCACCAGCACATTTTAGATATCAAATAAGTCCAAACCAACCTTTTATAGGTAAAGGACCGCCAGAGAGGCATTTCTATGGACACATTTAATGCGAGATGGAAGAAGCGCATAAGTGCCTGTATAACGGTCTAGACAGATTTTTGAAGCAGACCCACTATTGTATTCCCTTTTCTGTCTCTCTATCATCACTCTTCTGGTGTATAAAATAATATTTCAAGTAATATTCCATGAATTTCTTGGTAGATTGCATTATTGAGATTTTGAGACCATTCAGAGACAAAGCTTGGGGTGGAAATCGCCAGGATTTCTGGGATTCTTGGCACTGTGATGTACTGAAAAGTACTGCACTTAATTATGACTTGAATAAAAGTATTTCAACACTATTAATTGAGCTGTTTTCAACAATAGTGGCACAGTGGTTGAAGTAGAGGTTTCACAGCTCTGCGATATTTTCTATATTGTTTTATTTCCAATGGACATTGTTAGACATTCAGTAGAAAAAAATGTGATTTGTTTCTAACCTTTTTAGTCTCATGTACGCCTTGGGCCTTTCATTTATGCTCCGAGTACCCCCTGCTTCGATGGTTTTGTTGATCAGTTAGAAAGTGAATGACAAAAACTCCAATTTATCAGGTAAAAGATCGATAAATACTCTCAAAATCTCACTCTTTACAGTTAAATGTTTTAAAATGTCTTTTCTTTGACCATAATGATAAAAAAAAATCTTATTTTTTATCTCAAATTTTTCCAAGGACCCCCTGCTAACCTCTCACATACCCCTGGTTGGGAAACAATGTTATTCGGTCAGGCATTATTGTTGTCAGTGGAGATAAAGGTTTTTTCCCCAACTGTCTTTCTTAGGATTTCTACTGCTAGTCTCCTGAGGTATTTTTGCCCAAACACATGCAAATTTGTTTTAAATACAGCCTTAACGTCTAACTGGTTGTAAAATGAAAGATTTAGCTCTCTGTTCTCCCCACCGCCCAATCCATAGAGATGTTTTGTTTGTAAAAAATGGTCTCTCTGAAGTCTAAAAAGAAACATCACAGAGGATAATATTAAGGAACACTCCGCGCTGTGCATCGATGTCTATAGCTGAGATGGTTCTCATTAGCTCTCATTAAAACACCATAGTGATTACATTACTGTCCACTGAATTGCCTCATTTGTATTTTGCAGGTGTCCACAATCCCCAGGCACCCCTTCCCCACAGCCAACGTCCCGGACCACGCCCATTACATCATCGGAGTCGTCATTCTGTTTGTCGGTATCACGGGCATGCTGGGAAACTTCCTGGTCATATACGTTTTCTGCAGGTACGGTTTGAGTTTTTTTCTTTATACTACATTCTTCTTCTTGGCTTTTCTAACATTGTGTTGCCCTAAGTGTTTGTTTGTTCTGTTTCAGTGTATCCACATACTGTATGTCCCCCTTGTTTGTTCTCTAGGCCCCCTGTTTCCTGGCAGCTCTAACCTCAGACGTTAGTAATAGCTTAATCTGTTACAAAACATATTTAAGATCAATGCATTTTATAGCCCCTGACAAATGAAGCAATAAAGTAAACTAATAACTAGCATCTTTCACCCTTATAGATAAAGATGGCAATGTGTCATACTAGGGGGCGTGGCCTAGTGAGGGGGAAGGAAGTCCACTCTCTTTTTTTTTTAGACATTTTCAGGTTGAATGCTGTATTTAGCACACACAAAGTCAAGTGAAAATTGGACTGAAACATTTGCGTAGTTCTACATTTACCGGGGCGCGTATTAGTAACCAAAACTATATTAATACTTGTGAAAGTAGTAAAAACAATTAAATTAAATAAGCCATGATCAACCTGGAGTGTGCACGTCACTGAAAAGCCAATTAAATGGCGCAAATGTAACGAGGAAAAGGCCGAAGGAGAGGTTGTCAGAATCAATGTCTGTTTATTAATAATTTTGTTTTAGTGGCCTTGTTGTTATTGTTATGTTTTATTAATTTTATTATTATTAATCCTGTGCTTATTCTTCGCGATTATTCATATTAATTCATATTTGTTCAATATTCCTTGAACGAATATGGCCAGTGCCTCACTCTTCCTCATTCATCTGGAGCTCCGCCCCCTGTCAGACCGGCGCAGTCTTAGGCGAACCTCTTATGTGCGTTTGATGATTTATTTCATAAAGTAGGATGTATCAAGTAGTTTAGGAGCAATTGCTGAAAGAGCAGGTATTTTCCCTCTGTCCCCCCTCTGTTGAACTTTAGTCATCTGGAAACTACGAAATATAAAGTTGATTTCCTCAATTCAAGCTCTACTGCCATCTTCATATCCTTTGTCTCCGATGTGCTCCTAATCTATTGCTTCTAATTGTAGGAGTCGGAGTTTGAGAACTCCTTCCAACATCTTCATCATAAACCTGGCCGTCGCTGACCTTCTCATGTGTCTCACCCAGACGCCAACTTTCTTTGTCAACTGCATGCACAGGCGGTGGATCTTTGGACGGAAAGGTAAGACCCGGATTAAAATGAGACCAGTTATTTGTGAAAATCTAAATACAATGGCAGATCTAAATGTAGAATGTGGAAGGTAGAGGTGTCAGTGATGCAATGAAGGGAGACTACAAAATATTTGTTGGCCACAGAATCAATTCCTGGGGTTTAGAGTGTAGAGGAGTTGGGTGGGTTGAAGGGGTATGATTCGTTGTGTAACTGGGTGAATACTTGTGGGGGTTGGGTAGGCAAAGGGGAATGAGTCGCTGTATATATGGGTGAATACTTGGGGAGAAGGAGTTGGGTGGGCTGGGCAAAGGGGAATGATTCTTTGTGGATATGGGTGAATATTTGTGAGGGCCGGGTGTGTTGGGTTTGTGTCACATTCTTGTATGAAAAGCGCTTCATAAGTATAAAAAAGATATATATATTTATTGAGAAAGTAGAGTGGTTGAGAAGACTGTGGGAGGTTATGGCATGTAGCTGAAACAAAAGAATGATGGAAGGGATAGAAAGCATCCTTATGTGAATGGCTTGTGAAGTTAGTTGATACAAATATGGTACATGTCTTGCTTTGCTTTCAAGGACATTGCTTTGTTGAAGTATAAGACTCATCATTCCGTTCCCACTCTCAAAAGTTATACAGGAACTTTTGCTCAAAGATGCATGAATTATCAAAGGCAGATCCAGCCCCGCGGATCTCATTAGAAACACATTATGCTATGGCCTGCAATCAAATCAAAATTGCAATTGAATGGATGCTTTCAGCAAATGGGCTGCAATTATTTAGCTCAGTCACTGCTTCTCCGTCTTTTCCAACAAAGCACCACCCAAGAAAAAAGTTGGCACTTCCAGTACTTCCAAGAAGCTTGCCAGGTCAGAACTTGGGTTAAACCAGATCTAAAATGGGAGAAGCCAGGACTTAAGTAGCGACGTGTTATTGTCTCTACATTTAAGTAGTCTCAAGTAGTCCCCTATTCCCTATTGCAGTGGTTCCCAACCTTTTATTGTCTTGCGTACCCCTTGGACCTTCATTTATACTCAAAGTACCCCCTGCGTCGATGGTTTTGCTGATTGGTGCGAAAATGAATGACTAAAACTCAAATGTATCAGGTAAAATATGCTAAATACTCTCGAATTCTCACTCTATACAGTTATTCTTTAAAAAAAAAAAACCTTTTCTTTGAACAAAATAATCCAAAATACAATTTATTTTTCATCTGAAATGATTCCAAGTACCCCCTGCTAAGCTCTCGCGTACCCCTGGTTGGGAAACACTGCCCTATTGGAATCTATAATTCCTGGGCCAATCCACAAGTTCAATGTCTTCTCTTTGAGCACATGAACTATTGTCTAATTGTTTTCTCATAAAAGGTGTCCCAAAGTAGTGACAATATTCAAAAACATGTCATGATGATGGTCAGTAAAGGCCTTTGAGCCATAAGAATAATATGGCAGGTTTGTGAATCCCATCACTATCAAATAATGATATGGAAAAACATTCGTCAATTTTCCTTTTTGAAATTTTTTTTCAAAAACTGTTTCTCTCCCACAGAGTTGTATTGGCACCTGCTCCAACTGAAATTGAATTCTGTAACGTGAACGGAACCTATTAGATATGTTTCCCAATATTGTGCAACCACATCGCCTCTTGAATTTAGTATGCTCCCGAACGCACACAACATCTGGACATTATACAAGCCCAGTCTCCCAGGCTGAAACGTGGCTCTCCCTTTGACAACTTCACACGCCCCCCCTTCTCACCTCCTACTTCACCGTTGATACATAACACTCTCCGCGCTTTCGGTTAAAAATTTAAATTCCTTGCAACGTGCTAACCCCGCCACACTTTATCACGATTTCAAACGAGCGAACACAGCAACAATATGACATGTATCGATCTTAACCAAAGAGAACAAGGCAAGCGTAAGTGAAATTAGGTGTGCTGCGATACATAACAAACGTGAAGGCAGGGGCCCGCGGGGAACAGATAGCGTGACGCCGTGTAAAGAAGATGTCTCACTCGGTTGATCAAACACGGATAATAGAGGCAGCGTCGAAGAGTTGCCTCTTCTTTTGACCTTGATGGAGACAGCTATAGGCTTCTGTTAGATCTATGTAGCTCTATACGCTCCGTGGCGTGGCTTTTATTCAGTTTATTCACTCGTGCTATGAGCCTATCGAGTCCCGTGTGACAGCGCCTGCAGGGAAGCATCGCAGAGAGGAAGCAAGGTGGCGGACGAGGTCAAGACGAGGATTGCTTTGTGGGATACATATATAGCAGTTAAAATTGTTATGAAATAGCCACGCAGAGCTAATTTGGAAGAAATACGTAATCGCGATTGAGAAGTAACAAGCAGTGTATTTGTGATTAGAGAAAAAAAAAAACAAGATTCAATTCACAGTGTATATTTTAAACACATCCAGGAGCATTAGCATTATGAGGTGTTAAACCAATGCAAGAATCACAAACATTGCATTTTGGAGGTCTGAACTACAGTATTACCAGAGTTTTAGTTAGGCGGGTCGTGGGCCACATACAGTTGTGCTCAAAAGTTTACATGCCCTGAGACAAGGGTATGTAAACGTATGCATTTCATAGAATATGAATGATAAAAACCTTTATTTCACTCATGGTTAGTGGTTGCGTGAAGCCTTTTATTGTCAAAAAACCTGTTTGCATTACGCTTTTCAGCTAGAAACCTGCCAAATGTCCCTGATCAAAAGTTTGCATATTGTGCATCTTGAAACAAGCATCAATTTAGTCCAATTTTCAGCTGTGTTTCAGCAGAAGTGAGTTTTTCTTTGCTCCTGAACAGTTTTCCTGGCAGTTGTTGAAGGTCATGTAAACGTTAGATCAGGGACATTTGAGTAGTTTCTGTTTCATTATGATTTCAAACGAGTAAACTCAGTTCTTTGACAATAAATGGCTTCACAACCACTAACCATGAGTGGAAAAAAATATTTTTGTGTTATCATTCATATTCTATGAAAAATGGCCAAAAGATTAAAAAGGTATGTAAACTTTATACTTTAAACTGTATAGTGTAAACACTGCTAATATTTTTTCAATTAATTATTAATAATAATAAAAATGGACACTGTGTTAATTCAGCACATTTCATTGCCATTTTAAAATAGTGCTGATTTGGTCAAAGCCCTACACAACTATGGCCTAATAAATGATAATAATGGCCTAAACTTGTACAAGCCTGTATCACAAGTTTCTCAAAGTACTACATTGTTCATTCACTCCACACTTGGATACTATTGTAGCCACAGCTGCCCTGGGGCTGACTGACCCTTTACCACATTGCTAAAATGTGCTGTTTATATCCTGAACTCTAGTTATGTAGACCAGGATAAATAGATTTAAGAACAGTTTTTATCCAAGTGCAGTTGCCACACTGAATGCTGTCAAATGTAACCGACCACAGGCCTAATGTAACTGATGAGTGTGTCATGTGTCATTTATAATGTAACTGATGAGTGTGTCATGTGTCATTTATAATGTAACTGATGAGTGTGTCATGTGTCATTTATAATGTAACTGATGAGTGTGTCATGTGTCATTTATAATGTAACTGATGAGTGTGTCATGTGTCATTTTAAAGAATTAATTGCCTTTTCACATTTATTGACATTTTTTGGACACCAACTGGACTACAACATTTTCGTTGTACTTGTTGCAATGACAATAAAGATTATTCTATTATGTCAATGCCCCCTGAAGGACAAGTGTGAAATTCCTTCCTTACAAAAAAAAAAAGGCTGCCCCCTAGCAGCTGGAGTGAGCATTTTGGTTATTTCTTTAAAAATACATACTCTAACTCCTCACAAGACTTGTGTTTTTGGCATAAATTGATGCTCTATAAACCTTGCTGCTTGTATGTTTCGTATATACAATGTTTGCTTGTTCCCCTCTCTGATGTGACAAAAAAATAGCCGAAAGAAAATGTAGCAACAATATAGACTTCATCATACAGTAAACAAAGTATGTGATTATTCATTTGTACTGTACTTTACCTTAAACTTGTCGATTGTTACTAATTGTCCAGTAAAATACAGTTGTATATGTTTTTGACTGAGATCTGACAAAACAACAGCGTGTCATATCTGGTGCCGGTTAAATATTTGATGATTTCATTTTGAGATACCATAATCTTATAAAGGACAGGTTTATTGTTGGAGGCAAAATAATCATATAGGCACTGGATAAGAATGTTTTATAGTGTCCATTGAAAATGTGACCAATTGGTTATTAGTGCTAAATATTCCAGCTTCATCAGAGAGGCCTTAAATTAAACAAATGCAAATCCAGATAAATTAACATAATTGCTTATATAACCTTAGGCATTTTCCTTTTTCCCCAACTTCCTTCTGCATGCGCTTTTTGTCTTTGGCTGAAAGTCATACAAACATTTCACTCAATAAATAGAAGAAAATACAAGTTTTTTGGGGTGAAAAGACAAAGGTTAATGACAAGTCTTTAAAAAATGAAGCTAAGGGAGTAGATGAAGAAGAAGAAGAGCACAAGAAACACAAAAATATTGTAGTTGTGTGTTTTTCTCCTAACACAGGGCGCCACCATGTTGTTTTTTCTTAGTTAGGAAATGGTTAATTTAGAATTTAATTGTATTCCAGAAATTGATTGCAGTTGGAGGTGCCAATGCAACTCTATAGGAGAGAAACCGTGTCTGAAAGAAATTTCCAAACAGAAAATTGACTAAGGTTGTACTTGATCCTTATCTGACCTTTATTTAAAGGGACAATACCTGATTTTTTCCTAGTAGTGGAATGAAATTATTTTTTTCCTTTTTTTAGTATATTGCAAACTCATACATTTCTGGAAATAGAAATATAAAGCATTTATTGTCAATTTTCTGAGTTTGCAGGCTAGTTTTCTTGCATTTCTGTGACTATGACCCTGAAAAGTGACCCCGCCAGTTGTGAAATGCGCTTATAAACTCGTCTCTAACAAGAAACACCATTTTAGAAATTTGTTAGAAAAGTTAGGAATGTGCTTGGACCACAACTATCAATACATTTTAGCCGTATTATTCTTATGGCTGAAAGTCCTTCCTACAAACCAATATCACACAAATATTTTTGAATATTGTCTCCACTTTTGGACACTTTTATGAGAAATGAATTTCATAAGTTCATATGCGCTGACAGAGAAGACATTGAACTTTGTGACAGTTTGTGTTTCATGCGGATAGGCCCAGGAATTACAGAGGAATCAGCCACAAACTAGAAAATAACATTTTCAGCTGCTTTCCAACTCAATTTTAAACTAGAGGCCAGTGGGGTCCAAAGTGGGGCCCGGGGGTTTCATTTGGCCCTCGAGATGGTGCTGAGATTGTAAAGAGAATGTACAGTGTAAAAACTAATCTAAAAATATGTCAAATGTTCTTGAAAGAAGATCATTTGACCTGGATTTGAGCCGGTAAATACATTTATCTGTCAAAGGAATAAGTGTTTGTGCATTTAGAATAAGAAAATAAACATCTTATTGCACATAAAGTAAACTTAAAACTTAGGAAATACAGTTAAATTTAATTGATAAAAAGAAACTACTTGGCGAGTTAAAATAAGGTGAAATATTCTTAAATCCAAACATTTTCACTTATCAAGATGTCATTTTTTGCAGTGTACTTTGATTCATTTGACTCAATACATTATTATTACTGTATTTACTAAGGACCTAAACAACATGGCCTACTCAATAACAGTTATTAAAGGGTATTTAATCTTAGATCTGGTGGAATTTGGTCTTTCTTCATGTAAAAACAGTGTTGCGTTTGGCCCTTCACTCGCTAATGCTATTCCATTTTGGCCCTCCGTGTAAAATACTTTGGGCACCTCTGCTATAAGCTCTTTAGAATGGTCAAACGCCAGCTATTGGGAGATGAGACCCACATAAACTTTCCTAAAATCTTAATTTTCTTGTCCCACATCCACATTGTTGGTTTAAGATGAATGATTTTATTCTTGTTCATAGAGATTGCTAGTTTACAAGACCAGACTAACTAGAGCCTTGAGCGTTTTCACCTCCTCTTTATTGCACGTTACATGGTGTTAGATAATCTTATTGCATTGCTTGGCTCTTTCCTTTTACATGAGCCTGGATTGACTAAAACGTAAGCTCCACATTGCACAGGATGTTACTTCTTATCTCATTTGACCATTTTGAAATTTGACATCGGACTAAACCTGCCCGAGGAGCTGAACATATTTCTCTTCCCAAAAACACGTGTAACTCCCGGCTTCGGTCTGGACCTTGTTAGCCTCCTTGACCTGAATATGCGCCATCGTTCAAACATCATGGACACCGACAGGCATTATTATAAATATATAATGATCCATTTCAGGCTTGTTCAAATAAACTACTCGTACGTATCCATATTGCGATGACAGCGGAGTGATTAGGCCTTGGTTTAGCGCGTTAGCGTTTAGCATTCTCAAGAGCCTAAGGGGAAAAACTCTGCAATTAATACAATGTGTTTTCCAATGTACAATGCATGGAAGTATTGCATATACCTCATGCATTATAGATATTTTACATTATAGTATAGGATAAGAACAAATCGATGCATGATGGGAGATTGAGTTTCTTGGTTCAATAACAGGCAAACAGTCCTTGAGTGAATGAAATAAATATGGATGATTACGAGGTCTCTAATGTAACATGGTTGTTGGAGGGAATTGTAATTGGGTCTTGCATAACAAAGCTCGTTTGTTATGCAAGGTTACCGATACTTCTTACTGATAAAGGCTTGAGAGGAAAACGGCCTTGGGGGAAATGGTAAGAGATGAGTAGAAAAGATAACTTGCGTTTGGTATCTGTAAATATCTGATGGAATATTGGTAATTCGATAAACTCAGGATGTTTATTTCTGATGTCAATGTAATGATTGACTGTATGATCTTGAAATGCAAATGTTAATAACTTTGAACGGGGTAGGCGCATATAAGCTTTCTTGCTTCTGCCATTTGAGCTTACAATAATAATGAAATTGTAAAAATTTGTAAAATATAATGTAATGTAAATGCTCAAATACAATACAATACAATACAAATGGTCCTCTGCATTTTACCTATCCATCTGTATATACCTATCCATCTGTAGATATTCAAACTGGATTCAATTGCCCCAGACCCCACTTTGGGAACCAGAGTCCCACAGTCACCATTGATGGCATATTCAACTTCCTCATCTTCAACATGTCAACATATTCAATTTTCTCAAGATTTCTACAATAACATTTGATGAGATTACGTACACAGGTAGTGGACATGATGAGGAATTATTGTAATCCTGTTCCAAAAGCAGCACATCCAGCATGAACTTTATGATTATGGTCATCCGATGTGTGCAACCACGCATTTGCTTGAGTAAAATTATTTGAACATAGTGGCTTAGTCATAGTATTATGTGAAATAACTTATATGGTATGGCTGTCTGCTCAGGGAAATTGGTATACTATACATTTGGTCAATCTATCCACAATAACCGTGTTCATTTATTTTTTCCTCCAGGTACAAAATAAGTTGTATGATCGTGAAATAGTAAATTCTATGATGTTATGCAAGTTTTATAAGAGGGTGAGGTTGCCAGCTTAGAAAATTGCTTCTCTGAATGAAAACTACTCATAATATAATTTCTTTAGTAGCAATTTAGTGGGGTACTTTAGCTTACGTAATATTATTTTTGCATAAGCAGCAGTGGCACTTCATTCCTACCCATACCTTGTATTCATTTCAAACTTGCACCAGTAAATAAGTGACATAGAAATTGCTGACAAAGTTGGTTTAGCCTTGAAGCGAAGTTTAGGGCCTTAGAGAATTTCCAGTGTTAAATAGAAAAAGATGTTGATCTCTAAAGCCTTGATGAGGTTTTTTGTTTTTCACAGATTACATACACCTCCAAAGCGTCTCCTAAAAACACACAAAATAAAACCAAAACATTTACAAGAAGGTATTAAACATTATTAATCAAATAAACCTGTGTGGATTTTGTAATGTTTTCCTTCAGAAAGGCAATTCTAGTTTACTGTCGACCTATGTAAGAAAAGAGATAGGAGCATCTAACATGAAGCAAAGGTGAAAACTTCCTTCACCTGGGAGCTCTGATTAGACCCGTTGCTCCTCCTGTGTCCTGTCGGGAGGAGGCTGCAGCTCTATCCACTCGGTGCATCTCAAATGACACCAGCTGCAGTACCCGCTCCTGTTTATGAGTCAATTAGCGGAGCAGGAGTGAAAGATTTCATTTTCAAACCAGGCATGATTATAATCGCCCAATTTGTCTCCCCTGATTGTATCTCAGGGGATTATTGTCATGCATATAAAGGTTACCTCCCCTGAACTCAAGCTACCCTTTCGCTAAAGACAGCAGCGACATGATTAATGTTCATGAAAATTGGAATTTTATTATTTTTGGACAAATAAGGGGGGCAAGATTTCTGTGCACAAATTGGTTCCTTTGGACTGGAGTAATACAGATGTAGCTAAGAGTAAGATGTTTTAATATTTCATAATGTACTGATAATTGCCTGGTATTCATTTTGTTTTATTGCTTCTAAAACTCCTCCTCATGGTGCACCATCAAGTGCAGGACAAATTGAATTTGTATCATCTGAATGCTGTAGTCGGGTCATATCAATGAAATAATCATGATAGAAGCAGAAAAACAACCAAAAACGTGAAATTCTCACCTCTCTCTTTCCCTATGTGAAACATCTATAATGAAGGCTGTGGACAGTGGGAAAATGTTTTATGGGTTAGCCTGCGCCAGGAGATGTAAAATAAAGGCTGTAGTTACTGTAGTAATGTTAAAAATTGATTAAAAAAAAAAAAACATGTAGATGCTCATTGCACTTTTTTGATTTTTATTCCACTAAAATATGCTTCTATAAACATAAAAGGCTATAAACCTGACCTTCTATGTGTCATCTGCGTTTTTACTCCATATTCATTCATTGTTATCTCATAGATAACATTTCTGAGCAGGAAGGAGAGCTACAGTCTGTCAAACATATTGTTATTGTCCTGCTGCTGATCAGTTCTGTAGCTCAGACGTGGCACAGTACAAACACTTTAATCCACCATAAACCTTTATAAGTAGCACTTCTGAAATCCTTATTGTGCAAAATTACAATTACGAATGAATTGAATGAAGTGGTCTCAGCAGAGGAGGGTATTAGCTATATTTACTCAAGTACATGTACCCAAGTAAATTCATGTACGCAAATAACTTTTTGAAGTAACTGTACTTCATAGAGCAGCTTTTCACACACATTTGAAGAGTAATATTCAGAGTAATCAAAACACCTACTTGAGTAAAAACAAAATGTTAGTGTGTTTTTCCTGAGTTTCATGTCGATGTATAAAAGTGATGTCAAATCTGTTTTTCTTGTATTTTCTTCTTTCTAATTTTATGGTGTTTTCTTTTTTATTTCAAAAACTGATTGATGCTCAAATGTATAACTATACTTT
>OMNZ01044013.1:0-33071 GCA_900303255.1 Lesueurigobius sanzi | reverse complement strand
CGGCTGTAAAACCTGGTCTGAACTTTCATCCTCTGATGTTTTTAAGCCTAAACACAGAGGGATGTTGTTTTAAGCCTAAACACAGAGGGATGTTGTGTTCCCTGCACTGAGCTTTGTCTTTCTGCGGTTGTAGATCTAACTCACGCTGCTTTATCTCCGCAGCCAATCAGCTGTTTTAACGTAACATCGTCTTTTGTCACTGGACTTAAGTGCACATATCTCCGCGAATATTAACCCAATTTTGATCAAATGAAAGGTGTCTTGAAGATTACGAGCTGATGTACGCATTTAAACCAGTAGAATGACCAGAATCCATGTTTATTTAGAGAGATGTGGCCATTAGGACACCGCTGCCTCTGCAGAACTGGGCTCATGCAGCTGTGTGGCAAAAATACAGGACAAATAGCGTCCCATATTGATTCAATACGGGACACATAGTTTTACAGCTAAATACAGGACGATTCCGTATTTTAAGGGACGGTTGGCAACCCTACCCCTATATGTGATAAAGTCATGTGTGGAAAATGCTACACAGGTGTATGCTCTTATGGTTGCTTTTAAGCCTTGTATGCATATGTGTACTTTAAATTGAAGTTGATTCTGCTTCTTGTGTCCACAGGGATTTTATTATAAAATGGGTATATTAAATTATTATCATTATTATTATTTCTCCTTCATTTTTCCTACTCTACATATGGCAGTAGTTTTCTTCGTGGTAGTAATTAGATGAGCTGGTGTGGAAGGATATCTGTGAAGCCTGGTGCTGTCTGTCTCCTCCTAGACAGATCAATATCCCACTTTGTTAAAACCAATTAAAACCAACAGGAGTGAGAGACGCAACGATCAGGGTTAAAAATGGCACAGGCAACAATAAAGTCGGAGATTAGAGGTGAAAAACTGGACAGTGACAATCTTCAGACAGGAAGCATAACAATGAAAAGAAAAGCTAATTTTAAACGTAAATACATATGCATATTCAGATCCAAGGAGTATGATTTTGAATTGAAGACCATTTGTCCAAAAATAAGTCAACTTGTATTTGCAGCATTAGTTATTTTCTCAGTATGGAACGTTTTTCATTGAGTGATAGTGGTAGTGGTGGTGATGATGTTGACTGTAATCAATTAATTTCTTTTTGCCAAAACAATGCGTGTCGTCAAAGTCGTTATTTCCCAACACAACCTACATGTTCTCAGGAGAGCACAGTGTATTGGTGATACAACTTTGTATCCGCTCCACCTGAAAAGTGTTATCAAAAATAAATTGTTGTATTTTCTTTGCAGAGAGTGGTACCTGAATGGAAACTACCTGGTGGTGATAGTGTCCATAGCAGTGATTTTACCCCTGGCTCTCATGAAGCAGCTTGGTAAGTTAAAGCCCCAATAAGCATCTATATATGACCTATTTTCATCAGTAGGCGGCAGTAGAGAACCCTGCTCAACAGCCCTCGCCCCTCACCCACGCCCCTCCCTGCCCTGATGATGCTTTCAAAGGGCAATGGGAAACTCTTATGTGCTGCACAACAGAATAAATGAGATATGTAGCAACGTAAACATTTTGATATTCATATTTATTTTTGATACAACCTCTATCCAGTGTTAGGACATTTTTGTTCCATTCAGAACTACATAGTGTTGAAGTTTTATATCCCACAAACCTGGAACGCCACATAAATCTCTTGATGGTTCTTTTTACAGGAAGAAACTTTATTTATACAGAAGCTTTCACAGATACAGTCATGAAAAAACAATATACAAAAGCAAGTAAAAGGAAAAACAGTCACAGACTTTGTCAACTTAAAGCTTGACTTAATTGTTCACCAACTTGAATTTTGAATTAGCAGCAGTTATAGAAGCAAAAATAAGCTTCCCTGTTTCCCTGTTGATATGAGAGTGTTAAATAAATGGGCAACATTTTCATGAGGATTTCAACGGTTTTCTTTTAAGCCTGTGACCATGGTGTTTTTTCGTTTTGAGATATCTACATTTCTGGTTAAATGGGAAACACACTTTGTTAGACTTGATAACGTGATGTAGCTTGTGGAAAGACATGACATGCAACATGTGGAAAACAGTGTGTCTGTAATAAGTCTGTGAGCACATGTAGGAAAGTCACGCTGAGTGCAGATTAATGTTGCATTTGTCTCCTATTGTCATGGAAAATATGATCAGTCTCAGTACTCTCCTGGGAATTGTTGGAATATTTTTTTCTGTGACATAAGCATCTTATTCATTTTACATGGGATCATTTCACGGAAAGATGACAATTAGTGACACACCGATCTCGGAGCTGAAGCCAGAAAAAGTACTGTATTGGATATCAACTCCAAATATCTATATATTGAATTTTAAATTAGTTTTATAATCAGTATTTTTGATTGCTGCGTAAATCAATAAAGGCTAGGACAGAAACTATGATTGGGTCACACCTAAAGTAATGGCATAATATTGGCTACTGTTGAAGGTCTCAGTTGTGTATTTTAGCAGAATTACTAACATTTGCAGTGCATTTGGTAACTAGGTCACTGTATGTAGTTGTCTATATATTAATGTATCAAAAGGGACAGATAACTTATCTCAAACCAGTTTCTTTACATAAACAACAAATTCCTTCAAAAACCTTCATTGCGGTATTGGTTGGTATCAGCGTATAGATACTCAAAGTATTAGCATCGAAAGTAAAAATAGCATGATAAATATATAGATTGATATTACTTTCCAATACATCAAACAAAGCTTTTAATGTTTATAAAAACTTCACTGAAACAGAAAAACAGTTAAATTAACCGTACTTTCTCCCATCATCACTGCTTATTGTTACTAGCATAGTCACATTGTCCATGGCAGCACAAAGGAATTTCAAAGTGTTGTGTTTGTGTTTTACCAAATTGTATTTACCTAAGCTTTCCTCTTCTATTGCAGGTTACCTTGGATACACCAGTGGCTTCTCCCTGAGCTGTATGGTGTTCTTCCTCGTCGCGGTAAGCTCCATCACTGGCCTTGACTTTGCTGTAGCTCCAAGTGAGCAGCAGATGTTGTTAGCGCTACGTTGAGTAATAATATGGAGAGCACTGGGATTTAGAGTAACCTTTCTGTACCCCCCACACTCTGTCTGCCCTTTACTGTTGCACCAGCCGAGTCTCTGACCTACTTTACGCTCAGAGTCGCATCGCCCTTGTCTTGTCTTACTCAGTGTGTTTTAAACATGTGAGTCGGGCTACCAGGCTGGGCATGGGGGCCTGAAGGAGCTCTATTCAAAATGATAGAACATTTTGCCAAAAAACCTTAACCCACTGTTAATGATCCCCCAACCCATGTTTGGATCCTGACCCAGCAGTTGAGAACCACTGGCCTCTTGTCTACATCAGAGAGATACTGAAATACTTAGAGATACTTCTTTTTTGTGTAGTCAACATAAATCTTTTTTTTTTTATACTTCTGTAGTCAAATGGCTCAACAGAATATTTTAGACGATACCTAGAATTTCCTCTGTGAGTTCCATTACATCACAATATTCACATCCTGATATTTGGATATTGATTTTAATATTATTGTTATTTTTAGCATAATAAATATAACAATTTGCATTCCTTCTTTGTCTCTGCAGGTTATTTACAAGAAGTTCAACCTCCCTTGTCCATTCACGGACTTTTCGTTCAATAGCACACTACATGGCCCCATTGTGAACACGACAGATCCGGGCGGGGCCGAAGACGACGCCTGTGTTCCCAAAATGGCCAACCTCAACTCTCATGTAAAAACATTCACTTTGACATTTCTGTTGCCGTGAAGGTGCACTGTTTCAGCATGGGAATCCCCTTGTTCAATCCATGTCTGGAGTTTTTGTGTTCATGGTTTGCTGTATGCTCGTATGCTTAACTACTTTCTGCACACAAGAGATGCACACAGTTGAAAAAGCCTTCATGTCTTTGAAGAAAGACTTTAGCGAGCATGCAGTAAACAATATATTACTTGCTTTGATACTGTATGTCGTTGGCAAAGATTCTTCAATCTTCATCTGTACTCTGTAGTTGAAGTGTAGGACGTTTCGTTCATAATCCAAAGAACTTGATTTGCACTGAGCATTCTGGCCGCTCGTGGGTCTTTTTATGAAGAAACTAGTGGGAGGAGTCTGCCTGTAAGCCCAACCTCTCTTAGTTCTAAAGATTGGAGAAAACTTAACCTATTCACACCAACAAGGTAGGGCCGGAGGCCAGGGCAGGGCCATAGAAAGGTGCGACCTTAGAACAAAGCCCAGGGTAAGGCAACGAGCAGTAATTAGGTGTGAATAGGTTAAGGTTGTTTTTCTCCGATCTTTAGAACTAAGAGAACTAAGAGAGGTAGGACTTATAGGCTACTCCTCCTACAGGTTAACACCTCCCACTGGTGTCTTCATAAAAGACCCACGAGTGACCAGTATGCTCAATGCTGACAAAGTTCTTTGGATTAAGAACGAAACGTCCTACACTTAAACTAGAGTACAGATGAAGACTGATCTTCTAGGCCTCTTTGCCTACGATGGACAACTCCTGTGCAACTGAGAACTTACGCAGATGGATTGCCTTAATAAAATGTACCACAGTGAAAGTAGTGTAAGTGCTCAGAAAGAACAAAGGCATTAGACAAGTCTGGTGACTATAACCTTCAAAATGCATATTTTGTAATTCCTGGGCTATCCCACATGAAGCAAACACTGTCACAAAGTTCAATGTCTTCTCTGTCAGCACATATGAACTAAGGGCTAATCATTTTCTCATAAAGTTGGTCCAAAAGTGGTGAGAATATTCAAAAATGGCAGATTTTGGGATCCAATCCCTATCAATTTTATTTTTGGAAATTTCTTTCAACAACTGTGTCTCTCCCATAGAGTTGTATTGGCCCCTGTCGTCAAACTGAAATATAATTTTATAACGTGAATGCATCCTATTTATGCACAAGTCTATTCAGTATATTACTGTCACACAATTGAAATTAGATTTATGATCCATGCGCGGCTGCATTAAAAACAATGTCTCCACAATACAGTCTGCAATCCTGGAGGTCTTTTTCCCTGTTACCAATGGCATTCCCTGGTGCATTGGAGCTGAGGACCTTTCCAACTGGTTCTTAGCCAGACTCATTTAATCACAGAGAAACAATTAGCCTTGTGTGTGTAACAGTGTGTGTCAATGTGTGGAATGGTGGTTGGTGGTCAGTCTCAGTTTGGGACGTCCCGCTGTATCCATGGTGACCTGCTGTTGTTGGGTTTTTCAGACGGCCTACACCATCCCCATCCTGGCTTTTGCGTTTGTGTGCCACCCCGAGGTGCTGCCCATCTACACGGAGCTGCGCAAGTATGTTTTCATGGGGGCGGAGTCAGTAGTTGTGCCAAAGGTAAAGCTGGTGCTGGTCCTTAGTGCTTGGCTGAGTGTAACCAAGGCACTTGCACTGCTTTCTGTTGAAAATGCCATGCACTCTGCTTGACTTCAGCATGAGCCCACTCTGCACCGTGCACCGGACCGTGTTTGCTTGTGTGGCTAAGATCATTTTGACGATTAAAGTTAAAAGTTTGTGGTTACACTGCAAAATGTTATCTAGAAATATGTACAATTTTCTTGAAATTAGTAAAATTGCCCATGATTTGAGTAACTAATTTCAAGAAATGTGCCAGTGGGGTATGTTTTTTGTATGAAAAAAAAAAAAAATCTCATCACCCTCAACTAGATTAAAAAAATCTGTAATGTGTTCTGGAAGCAAGATTAAAATGAATTTTACTTTTCCCCCCTCTTAATTCAAGTATAAAACCTTACCCCACAGGCAGATTTCTTGAAATTAAACACTCTATTCAAGGGCAGATTTACATATTTCAACAAAATGTACTTTCTATATTTCTATATTACTTTTTGCAGGGTAAAATAAATAATTTCGATGCACATATCAAACATGGTTGTCCTTAAGGATAATTATGGTTATTTGGCTGTTGAATATTCACATGTGCACATACAGATTCACAGATAAACCGTATTCATTACAGTAATATGTTATGATTTCAGTCCTACAAAGAAGAGGATGCAGCACGTGTCTAATATCTCCATAGCCGTCATGTACATCATGTACTTCTTGGCTGCTCTCTTTGGATACTTGACTTTTTATGGTAAGCTTTGTTGTGCTCCTTTGACCTTGCATTTTCACTGTGAAGTGACTGTGTGTTCCCGAAGCATGTGCACCCTCTAGTGGTTATGCTGCATCACTGCCACAGGCCTCACAGAATGCTGAAGGGCATCAAGTCTATAATTATTGCGCAGGATCTGATATCACCAAGTAATGAAGAGTCCAGGGCCAATGTCAAAGTTGTTACAGCCAGCCAATTAGGGGTCAGTTGTGCTAGATTCACTTGAGATGAGACAAAAATTAAGTTTGGAAACAGGGAAATCTTTAGGGTTAGGTTTAGGGTTAGGTTTAGGTATATTTTCTGACAAACAAACTCATAGATCTATAAAATTTCCACAGACTGTTCCCTGTTCCTAAACTTAATGTTTGTCGTGACATTTCAAGTTTTCATGCCTGATTGGCTGACTGTAACATTGGTCCGGGGCAAACAACTTTGACATTGGCCCTGGAATCTTAGTACTTAAGGACACCTAAACATCATGTCTTACTCAGTAGCATAGTAATTGAAGGATATTTAACCATATATCTACTTTCATTTAGTCTTTCTACATGCAAAACAGTATTGCATTTGGCCCTTTGCTCTGACTTTGGCCCTGCATCACCTATTTTGGCCCTCCATCAAAAAAACTTTGGGCATCCCAGCTATAGAGGTTTTAGTATAGTATAGTAGTTATCAAACCTTTGACACTACACACCACCACATAAAACAATTGACCTTAGTACCACCAGGCCTTGATCAAGATCAAATCAGGACTAAACAGGTATAAAAATGTTAAAAATAGAACTAAACTGGACTAAATTATGTCTTCATTGGGCTGAGACCATGTCTAAAGCTATAAACATTACCTAAATGTATTACTTTGTAAATGTGAAGTTGCAGAGGACCCTGGGTACCACCTGAAGAAGCTCAAGTATCACCAGTAATCATAATGAGTCCTTTTCTGTTGAAATGTAAATGATTTCTACAAAAGCATTTAAAAGCCCTGTCATCCATAAATGCAAGGCTGTACAAACCTCACTGTATTCATCATTGTTGTCCCACTAACAGAGCCATTCCCCTGCTAGTTTGCTAACAGTCCTCTGCCGTTCCCAGGTGAGGTGGAGGCGGAGCTGCTGCACACGTACAGCCGCATCGATCCTTATGACACTCTGATCCTGTGTGTCCGAGTGGCCGTGCTCACAGCGGTCACACTCACCGTCCCCATCGTGCTCTTCCCAGTAAGACACAATCAACACGACTTTATAAACCACGAGCGGGGGACCGTTTCATCAAAACCCTTTGACTTGTTCCCAGGTTCGGAGAGCGCTCCAGCAGATGCTATTTCCCAATAAGACGTTTAACTGGCCTCGACACATCGCCATCGCCTTAGTCCTGCTCACTTTTATAAATCTACTAGTCATCTTTGCACCTAACATTCTGGGCATCTTTGGAGTCATAGGTGAGTCGTAAATTCACAAACATGGATCTGCAAAAAATAGTAGAAAAATCTTTTGAGTAGTACCAGGCCTTATTCTGCCATTTTTAAAGGGGAAAGTCTAGTTTTATTTAGTTTACTTACTATTTCATCCCCCTTTCATATTCTTCTATGGGCTCAGTTTAATTTATCTCCAGCCTTCTCTTGTGTATTGCATCTGATAGTGCTGCTACCTGTGAAGTTACCTGTAAACCAGAGCTGTGCAAATGTCCCGTATAGGTCATCAGCCATGTTCGCAGTCTCACATGAATAATACAATATGAATTCTGTTCTTCCAGGTGCCACCTCTGCCCCGTGCCTCATATTTATTTTCCCCGCCATTTTCTATATTCGTATTGTACCCAAAGAAGAGGAGCCTCTCCGCTCACCTCAGAAAATACTGGTGAGTCTGTCTGGGAGCATTGAGGACAGCCATATTGGAGTATATATAGTTGTGGCCAAAACGTTACCCTGGCAGAATGTCAGGGTATGTAAAGTTATGCATTTCATAGAATATGAATTATGACACAAAAAATGTTATTTCACTCATGGTTAGTGGTTGCGTGTAGCCATTTATTGTCAAAAAACCTGTTTTTCTTCAACTAGAAACCCGCCAAATGTCCCTGATCAAAAGTTTACATTTATGCATCTTGAAACAAACATAATTTTTTCAGAGTCCTGTATTTCAGCTGAAGTGACTTTTCCTTTTCTCCTGAACAATTGTCCTGGCAGTTCATGTAAACGTTAGATCAGGGACATTTGAGGAGTTTCTGTTACATTTTGATTTCAAAAGAGTAAACTCAGTTCTTTCAGAATAAATGGCTTCACACAACCACTAACCATGAGTGGAAACTTTAAACATTACAAACAATGGGCCTCATTCACGAAACAAACTTACGAACAAATTTGTTTTGGGCATTCACAAAATTTGTTCTTAGATGAAAGAGCTCTTCTGGAAGAACAAATCCTAAGAATCCTAAGAGTCAGGAGGACTCTCAAAAGATCATCTCTCTTTAAGAACAGTTTTGTCTTCTTAAAGAGGGACTAAACGGGTGTGCCAGAGCCTTACTCCACCCACACCAAAAATTTGAAATCTGCCGTGAAAGAGGCGTGTTCGCTAATCCAACTCCAACTGGCTACGGGGGAGGAGCCACAGTGATACCACAGTGTTAGAGAGAATGGTGAGGCGTGGCAGAGCTGATGACGTCAACTTCTACCACCAGCTCAACTTCCACTTTATCAGCTAACGCAAAATTCCAAATGGAATAGATACACATTACGAGTTCAACCTCTAGAGGGCGTTAGCCACTCGGTTTTAGGCATAAAGGACACTTTTCAGCAGGTTTGCACTAAAATGTCAAAATATTAACTGGAATATGTAGATAATACTATTACACACCCATTTAGACAGTGTATCAGCAAAAAAAGTTGGTTTGGTGTTTAGTTGTTCTTTAAGAACGCTTAGTGAGTCAGACTTAAGTTTTTCTTAAGTTTCTCCTAAGTTGTACTTAAGAACTTTTACTTAAGAAAATATTCATGAATGAGGCCCAATGAACGCTAACAAAGTGAACAGCATTTAAAATATATATATTTTTAATCATCTTCCACTTGTATGAAGCCACCGACTAAATGACATGATGAGAGATCACACACTTCCTGTTTTTGGATAGATTTGCCTCACACACGAGACGCCCAAATGAGTCATCATAACCAAACATAAAAGAGGATCCAAATAAACGGAAGCATATCCTTTCATGTTCTCATATCGACAGCAAGAGGGTGATGTGCAGGAGAATTATGAGTTATGGCCAAACCTTTCACAAACTCAGGGAAAAGTCAGGCTCAGTATCGGGCTAAAAGTCCTCAAGTATGTCCCCGTGTCATGCATGATCTAAAGCAGGACTCTCTGTCACGGACTTTGAAACACTAGGAGATGGGAGACCGTTTCGGAATACTTAGTGCTCTGATGGTTGTGTTTATCTCTTTGTGAGTGTGCATAAACTTGTATTTGTACTTTTGATTGAATCTGTAATGTGTCACAACATTAGGTGAGATTAACACATTTTTTGAAAAAGCACCCTAAAACAAAACGAAAAATCCATGAAACTTGTAGATGTCCAAAAGTTCCTTTTTAGTTTAATTTTCCTGTTGAAGTTCCATTTTATTAGCATTGTTTTGGTTCTGATTTTGTGTTTTTTGAAACTTAAGAATACCTTATTACAGTATTCAAGACAATTTTCAAATCTCGCATTTTTTTCTCATATCATGCAGCCCCAATCTGCACAGATAGTTTGCTATTTAACACAACCCTTACATAATTTTGACAGTTATTCGTATTACCTTTATGATATACTGTAGTTTAGTTACATGCCCCTCACTGCTCTCTTTCTCTCTTGTATTTCCAGGCTGCGTGTTTCGCGGCGCTGGGCTTCCTGTTCATGACCATGAGTCTGAGCTTTATCATCATCGACTGGACTACAGGGACAAGCAAAGCCAGCAGCGCCCACTAGACCAGTCTCTCCTTCAGGGTTTTATTTTTTACTATTGAATACTATATGTAGAGGAACAAAAAAACAATGTGTTGTTTAATGTTAGTGTCTTTGGTTGTGTTTGGTGTTGAAAAGCCCCATCCTGCCAAAACTGCACAGGCCAGAGGAGACATTATTCAGAGGAGCGGAGGCGGTGCCTTTCAGACAGATGTGTGAACGGTGAAGGAAGCCACTCTCCCATGTTGGCTGATAGCTCTTTGTGTTGTGTGTAACCTATGTGTGTGTGTGTCTTACAACAGACCTTTATGGCCAAGTGCTCAGATCGTGATGGATTTGAGTTGTTCAAATATAGCTGCAGATTTAATAGCTGCAGATTGGATTGCCTCCGCCAAAACAGTTTAGACAAGGTTTGTTTGTGTGTTGTTCTGTCGGCAAGAAGCAGAGAGTAATGTGGCTGCGTTTTGATGCTAGGATTATTATTTTTGGAATATGGATTTGTCTGGATACAGAATTTAAAATTCAATCTTGAGCCCTGTTATTTTGTCTGCGTGGAAAGTGAGCATGATGTCCTTAAAGCAGTGGTTCTCAACTGGTGGGTCGGGAACCAAAAGTTGGTTTGCGACCCCATTTTCACCGGGTCGCAAGCCTTTTCCCAAGGATCACCTCTTTCTATATGAAACACAACCTGCTTCTGTTAAAATGACTCTCATCAAGTTGTTTTCAATGATGATAATAAAGAGATGAGGATGAGCGCTTCATTGGGTCCCAGGAGTGACAGATCCACATAGACAGGAGCTCATCCAGGAAATGGCAAGAATCAATGGGAAACATAAGGAGCTGACTTGCAAAAATATCAAAATTCCATGCAGTGTGAAAGGCAGGCAAGAATCCGAGGCATTCTGAAGTGGAAAAAATATAAACCCTTATTTTCTCATTGTCCATGTTTAAATAAAGCACTTTTATGTTTTTTCCACTTCAGAGTGCCTCGGAGTCCTGCCTGCCTTACAATACACAATATTTTGATATGCTTGCATGTCAGCTCCTTGTGTTATTCATTGTTTTTATGATATTTTTCAGCTGTAAAGGCCTATATAATGCTCAATCAATAATAATATGCAAGCAAAATACAGTATTTCCGCATTATATGAAAATAAATAAATATTTTAGCTGGGCCATTGTCATCTGTGGGTGATGGCTGATCCTGAAACAATACTAGTTCAGAACCACTGCACTAAAGTTGATATGTTATTGCAAAAAGAGGGCACAGCTAATGATCTGGAAATAGTATTTGAGGCCTGGTTGATTGTTGTGCTCAATAGGAGAAGTGGTTCACAGGAGAGTGAAAAAACTGTGACAGAAAGTTGCACGAATTGCTACAAGGGCAAAACAAAGCAATACACAGAGCATGGCTTTAGTATGGGGCTGTCTGCTACTATAAGCCACCAATAACAGAAGGTTGAGTCGAACTGCAATGCCTTGGCGGAGGTCTTTAGTTCCTGTCATTATTATTTTTTTTAAGTTATTCTGATTGAACCATATCAACTCTATTGCACAGATAACAATAGCTATTGTACAAACAGATCTATTTGGAGTTTGGGAAGTGTTAGTGATCTCAGCTCTCAGCAACGCCCGATGCACTGTCGGTGAGAAAAGCATTATTTTCATTGAAACATTCCGACATAACAATGAAATGATAACGTAGATGTCTATTTTCACTCGTCTCGATGTGAAGCTAACCTCAGAAGATGCAGTATGGACCGAACAGAGTATACAGATTTTATAATAGTCTCAAGCCAGGAGTGTTTTAGACGTAATGGTCGTGTTGATGTAAATGTTTAAATATGTTATGTGGCATATAATGGTACGCAAAGCCAGTCACAATACGTTTAGAAGATGGGATTTTCAACTGGTGTCACCCTCAGATAAAAACAAAATGACTCCTTAATCTGTTTGTACTGTTGAATGTGGAGGAATACTGTGTGTATGGACAAAGAAAAATCGAATTGGGATTATACCATTGTCTAAGCCATTGTTGAGTATTGCAAAATGACAACTTCAGCTACAAGGAGTCAGTGTAGGAAACTTGTAAATCTCGGAATTTAGTCAAATATATTGTTAGCTTCCATACATACAGTACAGTAAATGCCCAAGTCATCTTTTTGCCAATATTGTTTACTGCTGCATGTTAAGGTTGGTTATGTCCTCTATCAATTACAACCAAAGATCTTCTGCGTCTCTAAGTCATATCTATGACGATTCTGAAGTATTATTTTTTTCTAATTTCCCGAAAACCTTCAATGTGACAGAGGTAAACTAGGAGGCTAGCGATATGTTTAACTTTGACACAGCTTTGTGCGAGTCTGTATTCAAAACGCCAACTTTCTGGTTACAAGACGAGACACACTGTTGCCCCAAATTTACCCATAATGCCATCAAAACATAGAACCATGTTGTCTATCAAATAAAACTCAACACCTGGTCCACGTAAAGACTGAAACTAAAGTATTGTGACCCCTTGTGGCCATGGTTAGTGTCAGAACAGTGAGGCGGGAAAATCATAATTAACTTCTTAAACCCTATAGAAGCCCAATTGGGCACCTGTAGGGTTTAGGAGGTTAAGAATACATTCATTTGTTGAATAATCCTTGAATATACAAAGCACAAGTCCCAGTTTGGCACCGGTTGAATACCCAGGCTCTTACTTTATCAGAAGCACAGGGTTAACTGCAACTACTGCCATTACCTTTAGAGGCACACTTTTCTGTCTGTGATTGTATTTGGACCATCATTTGAAAACACAGGGTCGACAAACGTTATAGATGGATGTATATATATATATATATATAAGGTTGAGAACAAACCTGAATTGAAGTATAATACAATAATAAAAGGTAACATGGCTGCTTAAGTAATCTTAGCAATAGCACTATTATTTTAAAAGCACAAGACTTCAACTGTAGCCGATGATCTGTCGACAAGCCGCAACATTGTTCTTTGAAATTTACAATATTTGATAGTAAAAAAATAGCACATTTAGTAACTTCTATAAAAACAACAATGTATAATGATGGATGTCTTCTTCTGGAAACTTGAAATAACATGACTTTTTAGCTTGTGTGTGTATGTGTATGTGTATGTGTGTGTGTGCCGGTGTGCCCCCTAGTGCCCCTTCATAAGTACTGTAGTTAGGTGTAGGTGTTTCTAAATGACAAAAACCTGGCTTTCTTCGATGTATGTGAATGAGTGTAAAAACTATTATGCATTTGTATTGTACATGGACCTGTACTGATCAGAGATACTATATAACTCATTGTCAATAGATGATTTATTCTTTTAAATTCAGTGTAAAACAAAATGCAGACGATATTTGTAAATGGTTTCATGTTGTTTTGTCGCTTTGTGTGACATCTCTTGTCTTGATTTAGTATTGCTTGGACATGTTTGTACAGTATAACAGTAGTGTTCTGGACCAACTTCAATGAGTTGGTGTCTTTGCCCACGATTTGGCTATTTTACAATTTATCACGATGGCAAGCAGGGCCGTCAACAGACTTGCTGGAGCCATGGGCAAGAAGTGTTCACATGGGCCCCCTTGCTCCATTTTCTATTATTTTTTATTGTATTTTCTGGACAGTAAAAAATAATAATAAGTTGCTCCGGAATATAAGTCGCACCAGCCAAAAAAAGCATAATAATGCATGAAGAAGAAGAAAACATAGTAAGTCGCACAGGACTATAAGGCAAGTTATAATAATAACAATAGAATAGAGAACAACAAGCTGAACAGATAACTATCGCATAACAAAAATGTGAAATTATATATTCTAATATATATACTGTATATACCTGAATATAAGTCGCAGGACCAGCCAAACTATGAGACAAAGTGTGACTTATAGTCTAGAAAATATGGTAATTGGAAATGGGGCCCCTGTCGATGGCCCTGATAGAAAACCATAATCTACCTTTTTCTCACTTCAGGGGGTTGCCAGATCAAATCATTTGCCTCATTGTCTAGTGATTTGCGATTTGAAACAATGGTATAGCAGGTTTGAACCCAGAAGCCCTTCCTGACTTAATTTCACTGTATCAAGAATTGATAGATTGATGCTTTATACCTTAGCCTGTGACTCTATAATGTATTAACCACAGCTGCTAATCAAGTGATACAGCAATAAAATGCATATTATTAGTTTATATCATTAGCATAAATACTGTTTGTAATGTGTTTTTTCAGAGTCAGTTTCTAACAGGGCCAGAAAGACAGTAAATATTTGGTGTGGATCTATGCCACTGTTTTAAATGAAGTTCTGGCTGTAGATGATAACCAAGCTGGACCAAATTTGTACATGTATCCTTTTAAAGACAACAAGTACAACTCGCAACTACAAATCTGCTGCTATTTTCAAAAAGGAGCAATAAATGAAATAATAAAGCACAAAGCAATTCCAGTCAGTTCATAGTGAAATGGCAATGTTTTTGCACAATATTGTCCCTGTTAAACAAACTAATAAAAGTAATCTAACATAAGTGGCACCGTGCATGCAATAAGCTGCTGCTATAGCACAATGTTGTATTAGTTTGTATTTGCTCACCAGTTCACTAATAAAATCCAGAGGCTAAACTGCTCATGCCAATACGCTGCCTGATGAAAAAAACATTAAAAAGTCACCACCTGGAGCTGGGCAGTGGGATTGCAGAAGCTCATAGGTTGTGTTCATGTTCTTGAATTGAATGATGTCATAATCTCAGTTGGAGGGCAGGATCCAATACAACTCTATGGGAAAGAAAACAGTTTTAAGAAGCAATCTCCAAAAAGAAAATTGACAAATGTTGAGCCTGATCATTATTTGGTAGTGATTGGAGTCATATTATCAACATCACGCACATGTTTTTGAATGTTGTCACACTTTTGGACACCTATAAGGGACAATAATGAAACATGCATTTACATGTGCTGACAGAGAAGACTTTGAACTTTGTGACAGTTTTTATTTCATGTGGATTGTTCTCGTAATGACAGAGATATTAACCAAAAACCAAAACAAAACACCAGTTACCACAGTGGAATTGTCCTCAGTTTTAGGCTATAGGCTCTTTACGGGAACGCAACCTATTGAGTGCGGAAGTCCATTGAAATAATGTTTTCTTTTGGTGGTGACTTCTTTTGTTTTGGGTCAGGCAGTGTATGAGTAATGTGGCTTTGAAGATTTGTAAATAAATGTCCAATGCCACATTTTATCCACACCGTTTTTATAAGAATTGGGACTGCTCTAGTTTCTATTCCAAATAAAGGTGATGCTTTGTCTTTCTGTTTCAACTTATAACCTCTGTCATCTCATTCTGTGATCCGTATATCTCAATGTTATGCAGAAAAATGTAAAATGTACCCTAACTACCCTGTGTATATGAACAAAGCATTGTTTTCCTCATGTGGACTGTGTATTTGTGTGCGTTTTAGGAAGTGCAGCTGCATACAACCTCGTTTGTTAATAAACTAGATACAACATAAGCGGATAATAAAAGACTATAGACCTCTGCATTGTACTGACCCTACTGTGTGACTGAACAGTATTGACATCAGCCAGCAATTATAAATAATGTACATATACCCTTTATATTGGATATGCATATCTAGTTTATATATTGTAAATAGTAAACAGAGTGTAGTCCAGGGTCAAAGTATCAATGTAATCATTTTCAAAGTGCTTTTAAATCTCTTTGTCCTTCATTGATTCATGTCTATTTTCTGGTATCTATAAACTGTATATTTTAATATGTTGCTGGCAGTCATTGTAATGTAAACAATGTTGCAATAAAGATAATGAGATAACATTAAAACCAATGATGTGTTTGGATATATTTTCCCCAATTCCCAATTTGTGTTTGTAGAATGGATTATGTGTACATTTCTCTTTACTGTTTTATGGTCACAGTAGCTTAGTAAGTTATCCCTCCAATGAGCACTCAAATTGCTTTAGATCAGGATAATCGTCCCTTTTTGGTAACAATCAATCAGTTTTTGTAACGCCCAATATCACAACAGGAGTCATCTCAGAGGTCGGCGCAAACACAAAACAAGTCAATATCAAACATTAAACAATGAAATGTCAGTCTGGGGTTTCTCACATCCTTAGACCCTCCCCGCGGCGAGGAAAAACAAAACAAAACACGTAGGACAAAATAGAGAAACCTCAAGAAGAACAACAATGGGGAAGGGATCCACTCCTATGGACGGATGGGCCGGATGGTTCCCAGACTATAAAACCTTTCTTCATTGAATTGCCACTTCACTTGTCACAGATCCATCCATCACAATAATTCATAATTGCACAATAATTAAAACGTATCTGGACTATTTAAAACATTATTTCAATATTTTAGGCATGGATGTTTTACATTTAAAACATTTTAAATAATGTCTATGAATGGAAAAGACAGTAAGGTGTGCCCTCTCCTGACATTGGTGGTAATGACATGTTACTGTACCACCAATACAAGCTTTTACTTCCAGTCGCTGGCATGCTGGCAAACGTATGGCGCCATGATGAACACAGAACTTCTCAGGATGGTTTCGGTGGTGATTCATGGAGCAGACCAAAAGAAGAAAAGACCAAAATGAACAGGATTACTCAAAAGTAACACTGTACTCCATTAGGTATATTTTCACAAGGGAACAATGTAATAAGATGGTTAAAAGTATTTTTCATTTCACTTCATATAAGCAAATTTGGAAAACAAATTTGGTCGACAATGTGTTAGATACACAAGGTAATTTCTCAGCTATTTTTGCAAGGACTACACTCAAAAAAATGTGTGTTTCAGTGGCTGGTGTGAAACAATGGAACTCTCTGGAAAATGATATAAAATGTTGTTCAAATATCATTCAATTTTTATACAAGTTTAAACAGAAAACACTTAAATTGTATGAAGAGTAAAAAGTAAACATTTCTTTGTATTTATATACTGGTGGTCTTCTAATTTGTGAACTTTGAACTATGAATGGGGCGGGAAATTATAAGAATTGTTCTTCATCCTACTCCTATTCTTCTTTGCATGGAATGTATTATTAATACTATTGTATTTGATCAATTGTAACCTTTTCTGATATTGCATTACCATGAAAAGAGAATAATCAATGAAATGAAATGTAGTCAAATTTGTTCATATTGTTACTGTTGTTCAAGCAATTTTCACATCTGTTAGTATACCTAAACCATACCAAGACTATGAATGTACAGCATATTGTCTTATGTGTTATTTAATACATTTGCAAAGTTAAATTTGGATTATCATATCAAAAGCCCACAATTTCAACTTAGTTTTAGATAGAATTAGAGTAAAAACTGATTATGTGGAGCCATTTACAAAGTTTAAGTATCCACAGACAAACTTGTACTTCACCATTTGTCCTTGTCTTTCTAAACCAGATCTGTTTCATAGTAACTCTCTCTTTCTCTCTCGCTCTCTCTCTCTCTCTGTCTAAAAGTGCGTGAGGACCAGCCGACGCGTGGTCTGTGGCTGGGCTTGGCGCGGCGGTCCTCCGTGGTCTAACCTTCAGCTTCCTTTAACGTCTCTAACATTTTAATCAACGTCCAGAAACGATAGCGCCGCCGGCATAATGATGTGGGAGCCCGCGGGTCCTGTGTAGCCGCCAGTAACGCTATCCTGCCAATCAGCGCGTCCTCTCCAATATGGCTACCGGGGGAGTCGCGCTGGCCACTGCTATTTCACTCGGAGTAAATGTGTAGTTAACAGCGTTTCATGTAGTTTTCTCCTGGGCTGCTTTTACATATTTTCTTCAGGGATAGCTTCACGTTGGCAGCGCATTGGGTCAAAGGCTTTAAGCCGCTTTAATACAGTACTGCATGACTAGTGCGCTATGCTTGTCTCTATCTCTCTCTTTCTCTCCCGTTTTAATATTCATAGCTCCAAGTCGCTGTTGTTTTTGTGTGGTCCTCTCAAAGTGATATTGCTCAAGGCATTATTGAGTGTGCCCGCCACCGCCTGTGAACTAAAGGGCCCGATATGTATTCATAAAATTACCCAGGAGGCCGTGGACTCAAATTGCAATAAGGGCAAAAAAAAAGAAAAAAAAAAATCGTCTCTAAAGCGAACCAGGAAAAGCACATCCTCAGATCGTAAAGTTCTCCTTGAAATATGACTGAGCAAAAAGGCTGTCGGGATGTATTGTTTTGTCGGCCCGGTCCCAGCGGAGGCACAGGGCAGAGCGGCCTGTGGAGCTTTACCTGCAGCGCTGTGCTCCTGACCTCTCAATAATGGGATTGTGATTGACACTGTGGGCGCAGGCGGCGGATTGTGGCTTCCCAGACGGCAGCGGCAAACAAAACAAAAACAGCGCATGAAGCTCAAGCTGCCGGCTTATTTAACTTCCCAACTTTCTCAAAAGACTGTACTGGTTTTGGTTTAAGGCGAGACACTGCAGGTGGATAGGGAAAACAGTAGATTGAGTGATGTCAATTTGACACTTTTGCTGATATAAATTTGGGGGGAAAGTGTATTGCAAGTTTTCAGGTATTTTATATTTTCATACAAGGTATTTTATGTATACAAATGACCAACATTGCCTATATTTTTGGTGACAAAATCTAAATAATGGATACAGCCAGGTTTGAATTTATGGTTTTATTTTGTTGATATATTAGCTACAGAAATGTGTTCAGAGGGAATTTTGGATATTCTGCTTAGCTTTTGGATAAACTAGTTATTAGTCAATAAATCTGTAAAAAATACAATATTGCCTTGCTTTCAGGGTTCAAAACTCAATAAATGTTTAAAAATACCTCTGGAGAAAATATTGTTTAAGTGATATCAAAAATAAGAGAGAAAGTACCCCTCCTCGAACGCCACCTTATCGAGGTGGAGGTGTTTGAGCACCCGAATGATCCTAGGATCTCTGTTGTCTGGGGCATTTTGCTCCTGGTAGGGTCTCCCATGGCAAACAGGTCCAAGAGCGGTTCAAAAGCCCCTTATGATGAGACCATCAAGGCTAGTTATGTCGCCCAGAGGCCGTGCTCAGAATCAAAATAGAGTTTATTGCCATTGTCAATGAAGGTTTCACAGACTAGGATTTTTCTTTGGTGTTCTCGTGCAACATGAACAACATAAAGCTGTCATAATGATAAATAAAAAACTATGGGAGAAAAATATATTTAAAAATATGAAACTATAAAGCATGCATAAAAATAGAATAAGATTTTTAAAAAAAATAGCAATTAAATACAATACAAGACAGCAGCGTAAATGGGTGAATTTACAGATGTACATTCCCAGGGGCCGAGCACCTGCAGCATAAGGGACTGGTGCAATGTGATCCGGCAGCTTGGACTGTTGCCCCCGCGACCTGGCAACGGATAAGTGGAAGAAGATGGATGGATAGATGGATGGAAGAGAGAAAGTGGGCCATGCACTTTTTGGAAAAAAATAACAAATCTAGCTCCTCCCCCTCCCTTCCTGATTGGTCGTCTGTTTTCAAATCACAAATGGTTGCAAGTCCGCTCAGGGGTCATTGGTCAAAACGACTGCTTACATCCCTGTTCTACATCTGATTAGTTGCTGAGATCAGAAGAGGGAATTTAGAAAAAAAATGTATAATAAATATTTTATAAAATGTGTATTAGATTCAGACTTCCAGACTATCACAAAGTTTGAATAGGACCTACTAAGTTGAAGATGGTATCACCACAATGTGAGAAAAATGCATTTTGATATAGTTCTATGGAACATCCCAGAACAAATCAAATAATCCAGGTCAAATGAGTGTCTAAAGCAGGGGCAGGCAACGTCAGGCCCAGGGGCAAAATCCGGCCCTCTATCAGAAAACTTTTGGCACTCCAAGGAAATCTTGAGGAACAGTTCTTGGAAAAAAATATTGTCTCATTAATAGCGCCTGAATTGAAAGGATTTTAAGTAGATTTAGGCGGTTTTAATTAGGATTAAGCATTTCTTTCTTGCCATGGACATTTTTTTTTGCTTTTCTTTATTTCAAGTTAAATCAATGCAAGACAGTCCAAACCCACTCAAAAACAAAATAAATCCTCTAAATTCAGGCACTTTTAAGTCATTTGTCACAGTGTTGCACATAACAATACTGAAAATGCTTCTGTTCCTGTAAAGGTTTCTCCAAACCTCCGTTAGTTCATAGATGACTAGACTAGCATTTGTAGAAAGTAGAAGCTTTACTTTGGGCCATGATTGGGAGGTTTGGCCCTGGGATCTTTGACGAGGAAGAAAATCGGCCTCTCAACAAGTCAAAACTTAAATTTAGATTAATAAGATGAAGCTGAAGTTGCTTAAACTAATATTTAGAAAACATTTGTTGCAATATTTCTTTTTGCATAGTAATTATTTTGCTGTACTACTGTAGTCAATTATTTCCTCTCTCGCACTCCAGACTGTCAGCTGTTTATTCACCAAAGCACTTTCTTGTTCCAATTTCTCCTAAAAACCAAGAGAGAGTGGCCCATAAACAGCTTGTTTTGCTAATCTAATAAACTGTAATTGCGTGCAGCACATTTATAAACAACTCTTTCTCCACCGAGCGCCGTGTTCATGTTGCTCTATTTTGCTCATTGCAGCTTCAAAGCCCAAACTATCAGCCACTAATTAATAGTAATTACCCACAATGCAATCTGGCTGCATCCCCAACGCACCACGCTGCTGATCCCGACAAATGAGCCGCCTAAACTCAACACGCTGCTTAAGTGGGTTAACTAAGTGAAGCAATTAAATTCAATTGAAAGCCCAGGTGCTTCCGTGTACATGAAGTGGGTCAAAATCCAGGTTAATAAATGTGCCTCAATAAGGCCTGTTGTGCTGAGCTCAGGTGGATGTCGGCCACCAGGGGGAGTCAGGGGTCGAGGCGCGTGGGCGGATCACACAATTTCCTATTCCGAGTTTTCATATAGTTCTGTGGTCTTGAAAAGGAAGAAATAGAAGTATGAAGTATTAGTTACAATTTCAGGGGAGACACTGCAGGTGAATAGGGAGAAAAATAACTTGAGTGATATCTATTTGAAACATTTAAAACCTAAAAGTTTCAACCTTAAAACCTTTTTAAAAAATGTCCTAAATATGAGGAAAAAATGTATTGTATTGTTTCTGTCAAAAGTGAGGTATTTTAAGCATACAAATAATATTGCCGGATATAATGAAATCTAAAAAATGGATAGAACCAGGTTTAAATGTATAGTTTTATTTTGTTATCTATGTTCAGAGGGGATTTTGTATAGCTTAGTTTTTTGAATAAACTAGTTATTAGTCAATACATTTATAAACATTCAAATTTCACCTTGCATTTTTTCAAAACTCAATAAATCAGGCTAGTAATTAAATACTGAAAAATCCCTCTGAACTAACCTTCGAAATAATGTGACCAGTCACCGGAGCTAGTGACACAAGTCTATTCTGGGGCATTTTGAGTTATTCACAGATTCTGAAAGTGTAGTCTCCAAGCTTTCCAACAATGTGTAACACATGGAAATATGATAATATTTGGAGAAGGTGTGGCCATTTGAAAGTAGGCCCTCAAAAAAACTCAAAGGGGAGAAACCGGCCTCTAAAGTTTATGCAGTTCTCACCTCTTTCTGCTGCTGGGAGAGACAAAAGGGCTCATTTACATCTCATTTAGATAAGCCATCTCAGCCCCTCAGTGGTCTGACAGGGTAGAAAGTGAGGGGTTTGGTCCAAGATGGGAAAGTTTGGAGTCTGTAGGAGCACCAATCTACAAGAACATCCTTACACAGAAAACATCCCTTTGTCATGCTATTGAAGCTAGGCCAGTGGCCAGAGCAGGGCCATAGATACGTGTGAACAGCCTGAGAGCAAAGCAGGGTAAGCCAATAGGAAGGTAACAAGCAGTAATTAGGTGTGAATCGGCCAAGATTTTTTTCCAACCTTTAGAACCAAGAGAGGTGGGACTTAGAGGTTAACTACTGGGTTCTTCTTAAAACACTAGCTTGCAATTCTGCTAAATCGCTGACTAAGTTCTTTGGATAAAGAGCGAAACGTCCTACCCTTCAACTACAGAGTACAGATGAAGACTGAAGAATCTTTGCCTGCATCTGTAGCTACTAAAGTGGAGAAATGCATTTTGAGAAAATAATTGTCATTGAAGTTCTATGGAGTAATGTTGAATCAGTGAATAATAACACTCCTTATTGTAAAGATTAGGTCATTTATTTGTTTCAGGTGAAAGTTTATGTTGAGAGAATAAACTGGCCAAAAGTCTGAACATTTTAAAACAGACTTTTGCCTGCTGTATAGGTGAAAAATATAAAAAAATATAGATTTTCCATGCAGTGGTCAACTAAGAGATGTTGGTCGTGTCCCATAACAGCCCAAACTCACCCTCTATGATGGTTATTTTATGAAGTTATGTCGAGTTGCCAGTCCGACTTTACCAGGAAGCCGCGCCATCATCACCGGTGTTTCCCACATGTATCCATTCACAAATATTGGCATATTTGGTATCCACATGGCGCGTATAAAGCAACCGACAAGACGCTGTAATCCATATATGGTCATTTCCTTTCTGAGAGAAGCATGTGCGACACAATGTGCATGGACAGACATGGACAAAAACTTTAAACCCTCTTTTCTCCAAATTACACTTTTATTTCACTCTTGCAACTAAATCTGTACTTTTAAGTAACGCCTACATGCAGACACCAAACTTTCCAGACTTTTTTTTTTACAGAGGGATTATTTAATATTTAATTTCTAGATTGATTTATTGAGTTTTGAACCCCAAAAACAAGGAAATATCACATATTCACACAAATCTTTGCAACTTAACCAATCAACAGAAAGAAACCATATAAACCTGGTTCTATCCATTTTAGAAAGTAATACCGAAACTAAAGGAAACTTTGTCTATTTTCCCCTGCAGTGTCTCGTCCTTAAGGCTCCAAAAAAGTACATTCTGCATCATATGGACCTTAATATCTTTTGGCAAACCACTGTACATCCTGTTGTTACTGCAGGTCCACAATACTCCAGGAAGAAGAGTCTCAACAATATGTTTAGTCGAGTTGATTTCTCCTGACGCCAGGCGCTTCTCCCTGGCCGCGGCCCTCCCAGCTGTTGTCCATACCTTCTGCTTACGTGGTCGCCGCTAATTGCCTCGCGCACCTCTCGCTAACCCCCAAATCGCGCTGCATTGTGGGGAGAGCACGGAGAGAGATCTCAGCGCCGAGTCTCCCGGGGATGAACCCTGGCCCAAAACCTCCCCCTAATTACGGCATAAACCCCCGAGCCTTCCTCCTCGGCGAGCGGCGCGGGCCTGTTAGGGGGAAGAGGAACGGAAATATCATGGCCGTCTACCTAAATGTCAGAGAAAAGTGCTGCGCTGGCAAAGGATGTTTACCGTGGTCTGTTCCCCCGAAGAATATACACAAATGGACAATGGGCGAGTGATTTGAATAAGTTTGACCGACTGAAATATATTCATAATTACAGCTCTTGTGGCTTCTACAAAAAGCAGTCCGAGGAAAGAACAGAGGTTGCTGGACCTGACATCTAGCTTCTTACAAAAGGTCATCTCATGGAGCGAATACTACACAAGCCTTTTAAGGATCCATCTAAAGATATGAGCTGGAAACAATGTCATTTCTCTTTGTGTAGCTGTGTTTTGAATCACCAGGTCGACTTCAGGGAATCAGAAACTCGTTATTGATCAAATTTATTCAAGCAAAAACCGAGATATCTGCTTTTGCAAATGAACTCTTACACGGTATAACAATTTTGTAGATGTTTCCTTTGGTCATTTGTTCAATTAAAGCACTTTACTAGTTACATGAATAATTGTTGTAGCTGTTCAGTGAATATCGTTACCCTGCAATTGTGAATAATTAGGGAAATTGTAAAAAAAAAAAATAAAAAAAAAGTGGCTGAGAACAAGGGATTAGAATGAAATGAATGAAAAAGACTTACCAGAAGGCTGACCATATTTACTTACAGTTTACGTCTGCCAAACTAAAATCCATGTCTGTAATTAAGGCTAGTATTAAGAAAATGTCAGAAGTAGCTTTGTAATTTACCATCATAAGTACTAAAGCCTTAAAATCTTGCCGTAATCTTTGACAAAGAAATGTCACTAGAGCACCACTCCAAACAGTTGACAAGGAATTGCTTTAATCTGTTCAGAAACATGTCTAAACTTCGAACAATTGTGCCCAAAGATGAGATGATCATCCACGGCTGTGTGTCTTCTCGTTAAGACGACTTCAACGGTGTATTTTCTTGTCTAAACAAAAAAGAGCTGTCCCGCCTGCAGCAGACCTGTACAAAGCTCTTCACTGGCTTCCGATCACTTTTCGTTTTAATTTTAAAATCCTGATGCTGACCTTCAGAGCCTTGCGTGGTCAGGCTCCCTCCTACATTACAGACTTGTTATGTCTTGTTATACTCCCTCCCGAAGGCTGAGGTCTTTGGATCAGAACCTTCTTATGGTCCTCGTACTCGTTTCAGGACCAGAGGAGATCGCTCCTTGCGTTCGCTTGACTCAGTCGATGCTTTTAAGAGTGAACTTGAAACCCACAACCCAACAATACTCTAGTTGATTAAGGGCTGTTTGATGACTCTGCGACTTCCCCTGTCTGTGAAAGGTGCTAACAGTTGTGATCCCTTTTAAGTTTACACACCCTTTTCAATATGAATGATAAGACAAACATATTTTCTTTTGTTTCCACTCCTGGTTAGTGGTTGTGCAAAGCCATTCATTGCCAAATAACTGAGTTTACTCTTTTAAAATCACAATGAAACAGAAACTACTCAAATGTCCCTGATCTAACGTTTGCATGACCTTCAACAACTGCCAGGAAAACTGTTCAGGGGCAAAGAAAAACTCACTTCAGCTGAAACACAGGACTCTCTGACAACATTGGACTCTCTGAAAATATGTATTTGTTTCAAGATGCACAATATGTAAACTTTTGATCAGGGACATTTGGATAGATTCTAGTTGAAAAGAGTAAACAAACAGGTTTTTTGACAATAAATGGCTTCAGGCACCCACTAACCATGAGTGAAAGCTATCATTCACATACACTGACATTCTTCCAGGGAGTGTAAACTGTAAAACAACTGTAAAAAACGTATAATAATACAATATTTTTAATAGGGGCACTAAGCTGAGCCACAATAAATCAGAATCTATCTAAAAAATTATGAAAAATGATCAACCTGCGATGAACAGGTTATATTTACAGTTACAAAATTTTGTCACAATGAGCTGTTAAACCTTTTTGTTAACTGCTAACTTTTTAATTTCATTTCATTGGATAAGATAAAGTTTGGGGTATACAATCGAAATGCCTGATGGGAATCTGCACACAGACACATGCATGTCATAACAGATGTGACAACCAAAAGTGGTCTGTCTATGAAGTATTTGGCGTTACCGAGCACACACCTGAAAGGAGTACAACGCTACAACAAAAGCATCACATATTTCCTCTTAAATGTAAGGTCATTTAGGTAAGTAGAGGCCGCCGCATGCGTCCATCAGCCCGACCCTTCCCTGTATCGAGTCCTCAGCATTACTAATGTATGGAGCGGGACATACTATCCAAGCAGGAGTCAATCAGGAGGTCTTTACTGCCTGTGACATGTCAGGCCGGCTCAATACCATCGACATGCTGTGCCCCACTGATACCTCGGCTCAGCTAAACACTATTGGCTGCCGAATCAGCGACACGCAGAATGCACTGGCCGGGGAGGAAATTCAACTTCAGGCAGCGGGCAATAATAAGCGATTTTGTCATTTTGAGAAGGGCACACAGTCTGGAGGAGTCACCAGGAGAAGGTCCCAAAAGACCCCAAAGCATTGATCAGTTTGGGTGCGGAGCGGGACCACAGACTGTGAAAGGTTAGGATGCATTTGATCTCCATCTCACGCAAGTGCACCGAGGAGACGGTGGAACTTAGCTAACCAAAAACGATCTCTTAGGTCTCAGAGGTCCAAAGGAAAGGAAACAATGCAGCTAGATGTTATAATTTGATTGTGAGTAACTAGTTTTACCAAGCAAGTGACTAATTGAAGAGAGGCTAAGGGGAAGGCACGTTTAGCCTAACATACAGTAATTACTCAAGAGTTCATTATGTAATCTACTCGCATATGGAAAGGAAAGAGCATGATGTCATCCAAGCATTAATTGTTTTGAGGTAGCACTTGAAGCAACATCTGGATCAGGTGTAAAAAATATGCAAATGACACATGCAGCAACCACTGTATGAGTAATGTGTGGGCTATTCACGCTTTAACACTGAAAACTGAAAATTGAGCTTTTAGGACAAGGTTGCATCAGAAATTATACTTCAAATGGTGAATCATTTTTATGTTTTGCCTCTGATATAAAGTTACCAAACTATTACCATTTTCATTCTCAAACCTGTAAAATTATCAACCCATTTTTCTGTTTTAATTTAACCTTTATTTAACCAGGAAAGCCCCATTGAGATTAAAAACCTCTTTTTCAAGGGAGCCCTGGCTAATAAAATAATGAACTGGTATCGAATACCGGTACTGAAAAAATATTTTTCTTTAGAAAGCAAATTTTGATGCCTGGTGGGTGTAAAGAAAGTGACAGGTGTTTCAGCTCAAATAAATGATAAAAACACTAAAATAAACAGTATTGTATTGAATAAATGACCATTATTGTTCTGTTTTATGGTTCTACAACAAAACTAAAACTCTATAAATCTATAAAACTATAAATGGCTTGATTTGAGAATATTAGTCTTGTTTGGAGCAGTTTTGACCAGATTAGACATATTTACTACTGTCATCTACATTAGTTGGTTTATTTCATGACAAGCTTTACTGACTCCAAGGTAATCTGGCTTGAATTAGGAAAATTAAAAAGACCAATTTCCTTACCCCATTGGCAAATAAATGTAAATAAAAAAGGAAATAAGTAGAAATCTATTGAAACGAGTCAAAAACACTTAAGAACAAAGTGGTTAGAATGAGGTCAAATGAGCAACTAAAACTGAACTCGTCAAAACAGCTCAGATTTAGATAAATAGCCTGAATTTGAGTCACTTAAACAACTTATCGAGATATTAACTTTTTTGTGTAGATGACAAATAATTTAGTATAGGTATCGAATAAAGTATTGTTCAGGTATCGCTATCGTAAACTGGGGCCAACAGGCAGCAAAGGTTACACACAGCTACATTTACATTATTACAAAGTATAAAAAAACAATTGCCAGGAGGTCTCAAGTGTTTCTCAATCTGGATTTAAAGACCTTCAATGAAATACTGTAAGTTCAGTTCATTTCCAGTCTTTTCGCGACACGTTCCATGAAGAAGGAGCAGAGTAAACAAAAGACTTTTTACCCAGGTATGTGCGGGCAAATTGTTAAAGGTGCACTGCGTAACATTTGGACACTGTTGCCAGCAATATACAGCCCCTTATGGAGACGTCCCCGCTCCCAGTGAAGTTACAAGCTTGTATTTTATTCTACTTACTGGGTGAAATGTTACGCTGTGTACCTTTAAAAACCACTGTACCTGTACTGCTTGAATCTGTCCGCAAAGTCAATAAGTCAAATCGTCCTTTGACCCCCAAAAACACAGGGCGACTTTCCTCTTTCTGTTGTCACTCCATGTCAGCGCTGTGCCTCCATCGCGCTCCAGTAACTTACATTACCTCAATAACCGCACAAAGGTCCGGGCCGTTCAATACATTTTCTTTGTGTGATTGTTATTCCCCATTTCTTTTGTCTCCCATTGTGTGCCGCTGTTCTGCTCGGAGGCTAAGGCACCGTCGGATGGCCATACATAATGAGCATCTATTGGGCAAAAGATAACTCAGTCAAAATGGCTTTCATGACTCAATGATCCCATTATCAAGGCGTTTTTATTCATCATATTCAGATCACAATCCAATACATCGCCGGGGGAGTTTTTGGATGGTGCAAACCGCGCTGCAGTCCGGCTACATGTTTATTTTGTATATTAGGTGTAAAATGATACATCTTTGCGTTGGCTGCTGGAGAAGAGATTTTAAAATTCTTCTGACGGTTCATAAGACTCTTCAAGAATCTAGATGTGGCCGTGTTACACAGTATGACATTGTAACACCGTACGACCCGGCAGTCCCCAGAGTATGGACTAAATATGGCGAATAAATCTTCACCTGGAGACGCTGCAGGTGAGTCGGGACAAAATGTAAATTGAGTGATATCAATTTGAAACTTTTGCTGTGTATTATTGACACATAGGAAATGAAAAAGTTTTGCAAGTTTTCTTTCATGTTATGCTTTCATATAAGAAGTAGGCATTTTATGAATGGATGGCGCCAGGTTCATCTGGTTTTATTTTGTTATATTAGTTACAAAGCTCAATAAATCAGGCTAAAAAAAACTAAAAACTTCAAGTAAAAGTCGGTAGGAACTACTAAAGTGGAGATGTTGTCACCACAATGTGAGAGGAATGCATTTAGAGAAAATGGTCATTGAATTTCCCATATTTCTAAAGAGAAAAAATTGAATCAGTGCAATAAATACACTCCTTATAATAATATCAGGTCATTTATTTCCAGCTGCACATGTTACAGGAGCAAACTGGTCCAAAACCTGAAAATTGCATAAAAAACAAAAAGATGGCTAAATTAAAGACTACTTTTGTTAAAAAAGCTTATAACTATATAGCAGTTATTAATTATTACTTGAATTGTTTACACTGCAAAAAGTAAACTAGAAACAAGAAACATTTTCTTGAAAGAAGAATAATATGTACAAATATCCAATATGTACTTGTATCCAAGAGGTGGTATAGGCGCTCACATGCTTCTGCTTCTGCCTACTCCTTTTGGGCATCATATCTGCTCTGTGTATGTTTATTTATTTATTTATGTATTCTCTCTGGTTTTGCTTAACGTGTTGATCTGTACTTCTATGTCCAACTTTGTGAAACTCAGATGCTCAAATAAAAAGACGAAATGAAACCAATGGCTGCAGTGATGTCGTAAGCTTACTGTTTCGGGATTTTCTGGATCTGCCCCATCGACTAAATCTGGCATATATCATTGTCTCTTTACAGAAATAAAATCTAAAGTTTATCTCATGGATTGTCCTGGGGATTTTTTAATAGGTCTACGGCCAATTCTGTGGCAGTAACGGTTCCTGGTTTGGAGTTTGGAGAACAATGAACGTTTTTTTGGATGGTAAATGACACTGGAGTGGAAAGCATTCATTTCTCATTCTCAAGGTTTAGAGAAAAAGCCTATACCTGTTCTTATATGAGAGGGGTAGGCAACGTCAGGCCCTGGGGCAAAATCCGGCCCTCCATGATAGAACTTTGGATAATTTTGATAAACATTCTTACATGTACATGTGGAAAAAATAAGTGGAATGAATAAGGAAATGGCTTAAAATGCCTGCATTGAAAGGATTTAGAGTAGATTTAGACTAATTTAAATTAAGATTTCCCTATATTTATTTATGTATGTATTCTCTTTGGTTTTGCTTACCATGCTGATCTGTACTTCTACTGTATGTCCAACTTTGTGAAACTCAGATGCTCAAATAAAAAAGATGAATGGATGATACATATCTGCCAGGGGAACAGGCCTTTTGCACTTAAATTAAGAAATAAATCTCGCCATTTTTATATCTTGTGAGAAATAGTTTTACTTCTGCAGTATTTTAACCGAAGCCCTTTGAGTTATACTTAAGTAAAATAGTGGTCTAAAAATAAACTGGAGTTGGACAAACACAAAAGCCGGCATACTTCTCCCTTGTTTTTCCCAAACGCTCGGATTTTTGATAACGAACGGCAGCCATATGGCGTCGTCTTTCCTGACTCGGCGCTCGTCTGGTGTCGCCGTGACGATATGCTGGCTCAGTAGGAAGTCTGTGTGATGAGCGGGGGGCTAACAGGGCTCTCTGCTTCTTTAAATGTGATTAGCACGTATTTACAAATGCATCTAACTCTGTGAGTCAGCAGGCCATTACACAACTAATAAAGCATCGAGGAAGAGGTACAGTGATAGTGCGGCTGTGTTTACGTGAGATGCAGGCTGCGAGAAAGTCTGCAGAATAGTCTTACAGTACTGCGACTTTCATGTATGTTTACAGTAGGGCTGGATGATGGAGCACAAGAATGGCTTTACTAACATCATATAGATGGGGTAGGCAAGCTGGCCTGATGGGGGGTAGATATTCTTACTCGTCAAAGGACCTTGGACCAAAGTAAAGCACTACTTTCTAGTCAGTGTTGTGCATCATATACAGCATGAACTAACAAAGCTTTTGAGGGGAAATTTCATAGAGCCATTTTCAGTATTTTCAATGTACAAGAATGTGCTACAGTAGAAAAAAAGGGCAGTTTTACTTTAAATTAGTCTAAATCTACTCAAAATTCTTTCAATTCAGACATTTTAAGCCATTTTCTTAAACATTTCAATTATTTTTTTCCACTGTACATGCAAGAATGTTTCTCAAAACTATCTTGGGGGGCCAAAAGTTCTATCGTGGAGGGCCGGATTCTGCCCCACTGGCCTGGTGTTGCCTACCCCTGTCATATCAATCAATCAATTTATTTTTGTAACGCCCAATATCATAACAGAAGTCATCTCAATGGTCGGTATGGACAAAAACAAATCAATATCAGACATCAATAATGATCAAAAATAAGTCACACACGAATGAAATGTCACACACGAATGAAATGTCTGGACCAGATGTAATGTCCCGTGAATAAGTAAATCACTTAGAGTAACAAGCTTAGAGTATCCCCCATCCTTAGACCTTCCTCTGCGGCGAGGAAAAACCCCCAAAAAAACAGAAATCACATCGTAAAAAAAAATTGAGGAAACCTCAGAGAAAACCAATTTAAAGGAAGGATCCATTTCCCTTGGACGGATGGGCTAGTGGAGAATTTTGGTCGACCAGAATCCAATATAAGAGCAAAGAAAAGGTAGGCTTTTTCTATAAACCCGCAGCTGAAACGAGAAATGAATTCTTTCCACTCCTGTATCATTTACCATCCAAGAAACTTCCAGTGTTCTCCTCCACACTCCAAACCAGGAACTGTCACCGCCACAGAATTGGCTGTAGACTTATTAAAAAGGCCCGGGGGCAATTCATGAGATAAACTTTAGATTTTATGTATGTAAAGAGACAATGAATATTAATGCACATAAAAATGCAAATATGCCAGATTCAGTCGATGGGCAGATCAAGAAAACTCCCAAAACAGTGAGCTTACAGCATCACTGACAGCCATTGGTGATCACATGCCTGGTTCCTCTTTAGCCAACATTTAAGTTTAAGGTGGCAGAGCTGAGATGCTGTTCCTTAATCTTGATCGGCTTAAATTGACATTGCGTCCTTGATTTAATTTTCATGAATTACCCAGCTCCATCTATAAATGAGTAAGTAAAATCTCAAACTATAGCAAATACATTAGTAGCAATGCCATAGACAGTAATTGTGTTACAGGCAGTAGAAGAAAGAGCCAAACACATTAGGGGAATTCAAGTTTACATGATTTGCAAGAGATTTTAACACAAATACTGTATATTAACATTTTTGCAAGATGTTTTACCTATACTTCTCTCTAGTTCTAATACTTTTCTTATGATACATTTGCACATGAATAAGTGTCCCAGTTCTGTCAATGTTACTTTCTTTCCTAAAACTGTAGCTTCACTCGTGCATACTATGATTATCATCCCATCAAACTAAGTAATAGTAATAAGTAAGTCATTAGATAAACATGAAACCCTGTCATGTGCTCTTTGATTGCTCATTCATAACCAGTATAATATTACAAAGTTCATGTGGACAAACCTGAAATACAGCAAATTGCACCCAGAGAATAAGTACAGTATGGGGCAATAGTCCTCAGGTGAGTTCTCTTCTGTAGGTATGAAGCCCCTGTCAGCTGTCAGTAGCTAATGAATCATCAGCACACAGGGGGGCGCCGAGTGAAGGGGAGGTCAATGAAGGAATTAGTCATGAGCCCCTGACAGGACGGCCCATTAGAGAAGGGGACAGCAGCCGGCCGAGATGGGGGAAGACACATCGAAATGGAAAAAAAAAAAAAAGGGCCTCTACATTAATGAAATGGGTCAGCATGAATGTTGAATGGGCTCTGTCGACAGGAACGGGGGAGAAAAAACGCCTCCAATATGGCCGACCTACGCACCGGAGACCCGCTTTTTGGCACGATGGGAGTAATTGGCACCGCCGTCGACGCGCAGATAAAAGGGGATGAAATGGTGCTTTGTGGCAGTCGAGATGTCACGATTCGGCATCCGCTGTGGTAAACTGCCACTTGTGCGTTTGGCTGCATGGAAGCGTGGGGGGAAAATGAAAGCTCCACATAATCAGGGCCAGAATAAGCCGAATTATCAGATAAATGGGGAGGCACTTCAACATTTTTGGTCCAGTTTGCTCTCTTTACATATAAATCTAAACCCTTTCACCTGGAAACAAATACATGAGCTAATCCTTACAATAAGAAGACTTTTTCTCCATATACAGTAATTAGATGCAAAATTATAACCTCAATGACCATTTTCAACATCCACTTTAGTAGCTCCTACACACTCCAAACTTTGAGTCTTGGATTTAGCATTATTTTGACGGTCAGTTCATTCCTAGCCTGATTTACTGAGTTTTGAATCCAAAATACAAATGTATTCACTAATAACTAATAGGCAAAAATTCTTCAGTCTTCATCTGTACTCTGTAGTTGAAGTGTAGGACGTTTCGATCTTACTCCAAAGATCGTCATCAGCTACTGAAGGCCTGGAGCACGCTGTGGGTTTATAAAGGTAGTGAACCAGCAGGAGGAGTCAGCCTCTAGGCCCCTCCTCTCTTAGTGCTAAAGGTAAAGTACTTAACAAGGGTCCATTGTCTCCCTGAGCTACTCTCTAAGTCGTTGATACTGCCTATGGCCCTGCTGCTCCCAGGAGTACAGGCTCATTTACATGACAACGA
>OMNZ01044004.1:0-16978 GCA_900303255.1 Lesueurigobius sanzi | reverse complement strand
CCATTTTCTAATATTTGCTCCCACAGTTGATATCTTCACACCAAGCTGCTTACCTGTTGCAGATTCAGTCTTCCCAGCCTGGTGCAGGTCTACAATTTTGTTTCTGGTGTCGTTTGACAGCTCTTTGGTCTTGGCCATAGTGGAGTTTGGAGTGTGACTGTTTGAGGTTGTGGACAGGTGTTTTTTATACTGATAACAAGTTCAAACAGGTGCCATTAATACAGGTAACGAGTGGAGGACAGAGGAGCCTCTTAAAGAAGAAGTTACAGCTCTGTGAGAGCCAGAAATCGTGGCTTGTTTGTAGGTGACCAAATACAAATTTTCCACTATATTTGCAAATATTTTTTTTAAAAATCAGACAATGTGATTTTCTGGATTTTTTTTTTTCTCATTTTGTCTCTCATAGTTGAGGTCTACCTATGATGAAATTTACAGGCCTCTCTCATCTTTTTAAGTAGGAGAACTTGCACAATTGTGGCTGACTAAATATTTTTTCCCTCACTGTATCGTATGGAGGCACCTGTATCATGATATGCAAATTATAAAAGAAAATTAATTAAATCTGCTTGTTTTACCCCATGGTTTATTTATAACACAACATGCTCACTAAGTACTGCAATTGCAGGTTACAGTTGCTGAACATATTTAGCATAATTAAAAGTATTATTTATTGTACCTGAGATAATTTTTCTTCAGTTTCCTTGGAATATGTATTGTATTATGGACGTTGTATCGGGTACCTATCATACCATGGACCCTGTATCGGGATACGTAATGTGAAGTTGTTGGCAATACCCAGCCCTAAGAGCTTCGTCAGCGGTACTGAATGACCTGGACGCCCGTGCGTGGGCTTTAAATAAAGACCAGTAGGGGTTTATCTATAAGTCCCACCTTCCTTTGTGCTGAAGTGCTTTGTGCTAATCTGAACCTAGCAACTAAAACTTAGTTGTTAGTTTCAGTCTCAACGACCCTCCTCACACTTGACCACTGCCCATTATCAATCAATCAATCAATCAATCAATCAATCAATCAATCAATCAAAATGTATTTGTATAGCACATTAATAACAACCATGGTTGACCAAAGTGCTTCACATAAGTTCACTAGGTCTACATTACAACAATATAGAAAGTATTAAATAAAAACAGTAGCATATGTACAGCATACACAAAGCATACTTTCTATTGAGAAAAAGACAGCCTTTTGAAGTAAGTTTTGCTTACTGTAAAACTATTCCAGGGAACACAAAGGCAGCAAATACCACTTGGCTTGACTCTGCTAAATACAGTATTAGTGTGAAGCGTACACAGTTTGTTTCCTATTGCATCACAACATGTGAGGTGCCAGAATAAACAAGATGTATATGAATAGAAGCACTGAAGAAATCAAATCATTGGTATTCATAGAGCACTCAAGTGATGACAAGCATGTGCATTACCGTTACAGACCAAAATGTTCGCAACGTGTCCAGCTGAGGTTGGCCATCTTTGTCTGTAATTTCTCTTAATTTCTCTGCTTCTGCCCAAGAGCTTTTAGAACATTTAACTTAATCACTTGGATCTGTGAGCGCAGTGGAAGTCCAAAACCTTCCTGGCTCATACTGAAAAAAGAATCAGGCCACATACTGAACCAGTCCTTTGCACAAAATGTCTCCTATATAAGTATACGTTGCCATTGAATATTGATGCAAGTTGATGTGCAGACATGACGCAGCCTCAAAGAAAGAGGATTGCATAAATGCTGGCCAGTCTTCTTGATATGTAAATTGATGCATCTAAATGGCATTTATTTCCTCTCACAGCAGAGGCCCACATCCACAGACATTACTGGCAGCCTATCTTGCTTGTACAGTGGGCCTTGATCCATTCAAGAATCAGTGAAAGAAAGGCAGGTAGTAACAGAAAGCCTTTTGCAGCCAATGTGACACCTAACAGTACTAAAGGTTGTGAGTTCTCCTCTCATGCACTTGGCTTATTGTACAGTCGTCACACTTTTCTTGTCAGCATGTAGGATGCACCCATATTGAAAGGATTTGGATGGTGCACTGTCATTTGAAAGAAAGCTAAAGTTGGTGGTACATTAAATGGCAATTAAAAATCCCTTTTGTCTGGCAACATTTGAGCCTTAAACTTTGCATATTAAAAGAATATCTTCTTTATTGTAGTAATAATGAGAGGTACAGACACACTGCATGGGCATGTGTGGCTGTTGAAGCCTGGGAGCCTCGGGTTATAATAACTACACAGGGAGAACAAACAGTCTCCTAATGAAAAGTCTGCTGCAACAATTCACAGCATATATTGACTATATCAGAGTGAGCCAGACAATGCAATAAAGGATAGTCAGAAACCTGCTGGTTGTTCTGTAAGCGACTTGTGGGCAACATCGGCCATATGATACAGGAGCAGGAAAAAATGTGCATGTGTAAAGATTTGAATCATTTAAATATGGATAGATGGCTCGGTTAAAGCACCCAAGGGATTAACAACGATGGAAGTTGAGTGTAGGGACTGATTTCTCCAGAGAACCGATCAGACTAGCTTGACTCAATAAGCCAAATTTATATGACCACTGTGATCATTCTGGGCTTCATCGGAAATAAGCATTAGCACTAAAACATGGGACAAAATGCGACTATCGCATCTTAATTGTTCATATTCAGATTGTGCTTTTTTTATTTTTCATTTTTATTGATGAGCTCCACTTCTGTCCTTTTGTCTTTTTTATTTTTTTTTGTCCTTTTTGTCTTTTGTCTGGAGTTTAGGGGATTAGCACTCAGTTACATTGATCCTCAGTATTGGTATTGTATTATAAAAAAATTAAATAGTATAGGAACCAGTGGTTTCGCTAGGGATAATTTTTCTCAGTCATTTTGACAGACAGGGTTGTAAAAAATCTGTCATAAGCTATTTTTATCCTTCATTAATTAACTTCTCATTATATACCTAGTATTATACATGTAAGAAAACATAGATTACAGGATAAAAGGATGCAAATCTAAATATAATTTGTGAGCAATATATTTTGTGTGTGTTAAAATGTGTATAAAACTTTCAAAAGATGACGATGGCTTGATTTTCAATCCTTCAAAATGAAAGACAGCCCTCAAAATTTTCTGTCAAAACTCAAAATATTCAGTCATTGACAGAGAATTTTCAGTTAATGTAACCTCTGATAGGAACACTCGAAAGTCTTTCCTATGTCAGGGTAAAGTCAGTAATTCAAAAGCAGATTAGAAATTTGATTATTATCACAGTAGAGTAGCAATGTTTTGAAGCATTAGCTAAAAATGGTCATTGTTATAGAATATACAATTCAGAACACATTTCTTGTGCATGCATTGGTCATTTACGCACATAACAATGTGACCAATTACAAAAAAAAGATGCTCTTAATGTTGCAGCTGATCGCGTCACACAAAGGATATAATAAGACTCAGTAACTCGCACTGTGAAAGTAAAAATAACTTCTCCGCGACAAGCAAGACACAACCTTGCTATGAGAACACTTTGAACAATTTCATCAAAGCCAACTGGCAAGTTACAAACATGAAAAGTAAAGTTCAAAATGTCATCATCAGCAAAGCGTGGTGTTGTTGTGATGCCGAGGCCCACATATAATGACCTCCCCTCTTCCCTCCACCACTCTTTATTCCTGGAGCGGGTGTTTTTCAAAGGCTTTAATTGGCCAAAGTCAGTCAAGGTAACAAGGGCCTCGTGGGTCTGTGTCTGGGCAACGTGCTCAGTGGCTGGTTACAACAGTGGCACCATCGCGGTCAATAAACATGGCATGAAAGAGCTGCTGCTTTTCCAGTGGGAGTAATGAGATAAAAATAAATAAAAAATGTAATTAACAGGAGGGAGGTATTGAGATTAATTGACACCTCAACTATGGCAAACAGTCGACAACCCGGACAGAGCTAGTTCAATGAAAGAAAAGAAAATCTCAATATATGACAGATAGGATTATTTTCACTGCCAGGGAACTGTCAGTCTCTGTCTCTCATCTTTTTGAGCTCATGATCTATAAATAGCTATATGTCCATTTCATTCCCGGAGATACTAGAGATAGAACAGTGGTGCTTCATTTCTTCAAGACGCGTTATCCATCAGCTCCTTTTATTTGAAGAAAATTAATTATAGAGAAGTTCGCAGAAGTCATTTCCCCAATGTGAACTTGTGCTAAATTACTGTATGTCCCATCAAATACAGTAGAACATCTAAAAACAATCAAATCATTTGTCTTTAATATGCAGACTTTCCAATAGGGAAAGTGGAATAGAGGGTGATTTTTAAGGTCTTCAGTCTTCAGTGCAGTATTTCAGTAATATACTGTATAATGAGAGCCACTTCAAGACAAGTGTGTTTAACTTTTGTGTGTTTTCAAGGGTATAACAGAAGATAATGGAGCCAGTCCTAAAGCTAAAGTATTACACAAGCCGACTTGAAAATACCATGGTGATATATTGACACCGTTATCGACTTTATATCGTAATACACGATCATGATATATTGTACTTTTATAAGGTGTTTTTGTAAAGTATGTGGTTGGTCGTTATCCTCAGGTCCAGAAAAGATCCAGAACATGTGAAGTCAATTTGCGGTTATATGGGAATAATCCTTTGTTTGTTTTTTAGTCTTCATAAAATCAAGCTGTGTTTAGAAAAGAGTGAGAATGAATTATATCCTGATATTTATTTTTATTCCAATAAAATACATTTTGTCTCTTAAACAGCGCCTAATGCCTACACTCTATATTAATTTGATTTATCCGGGTTTGGTCCTGGTTTAGACCTGGTTCATTGTAAATAGCCTTCCTCTGCTTTAAAGATTTTTGAAGAACTATCTGGAAACAGCGCTACTGTTTTCGACTGAGGGGAGTTACTCGGTCAGGTCCGGACGGGTCAGTATTTGGGTCCGGATCGAGGTCTGCTAATTCGCCACGTCTATATAGGGCTGGAAAGCGGAAGTGTGAGAATTGGCGAGATTTCGGTCCGCGGATACAAACAAAAACCACACGTGGGTTTGTCCTGTTCTCGGTTCTCGGTTGCAGTAACATGGACTTAGAAAACTGATTACGCTTTGATGGCTTTTTCAGTGTTATAGTGGACACATTTTGTCTCTGGGACTAAAAAAATGGAACGGTCAAAGCTAGTTGTGATCTCGGCCACGTCAAGTTCCAATATGGTCGGAGCGATGAATATACTGCTGTAGTTTGTAAAGCTAATATGCTTTGGGCACCTCTATTTTATGTATTTATTCATTTAATATGGACTTAACATGAGTGAAGTGATCAAGTGACAGCGTAGACCAGTCCTGAGTTTTTTGTTTGGTAGTGGGATTTGTTTTTACATAATTGACCCACGCATACGCAGGTGCAATGTGCACTTGGCTTATTGGTCTTTGGTAAACCTAAAAAAGGAGCATGTAAACTTTGGTGATTACAGTCGAAAACAAAGCAAAGCACTTTGCACCAGCCGCCTCCTCGAGCACGTGGTCGTCTGTTTGTATCCGAAACGGGTGCGAGACTTTCCAGCCCTATTGTGCTGCATCATTGATTGTAGCATATTTTCTGAAAACAATATATTGTGAGTTTGAATCAACAGATTGCAGAAGAGAATACTTGTTCCTACACTTGTGCTATGAAAGTAACGATTTATTTTTAAAAAGTTGTTTTAAAAAATGTTTTGACTTGAGTTGTGACATGTGTACAGCAGCCCTGTTAGTCCCAAATCCAAACCCCAATTTCAGTTGCATCCATGAGTCTGAGATACAGCCCAGGTCAATAGACAGACACCAGGTTAGGGTTAGCCAAGTTGTTGACACTGAGTTTAGAGTAGCTTTTAATAATAAAGATGATGATACGATGATGACAAAGCCTCTTGGATGAGAGGTGAAACATCTGCAACACTTAAACTAGCAAGTACAGATGACGGCTTAAGAATTTTAGCAGACATACTTTTATTTTATTTGACTATTTTTATAGCGCTTTTCTACCTAGAGAAGGCACTCAAAGCGCTAGGCAGGGTGGGTGAAGTGTCTTTGCCCAAGTACACAACGCAGTGTGCACATGCGGGAGCTGGGATTCGAACTCCTGACCCTCCGGTCATTAGACGAACCGCTCTACCACCTGCGCCACTGTCGCCCCAAAACGTATACGTATGCATTCCTGCAAAAAAAAAATCACTACAGATCTAGTAGTGTTCTCGTAGTGTACTCAAATGCAAATGGACCTAATGACCTCATTAACATAATTGCTTACACATAATATTATTTTTCTAGCTGCCGACAAGTCATCTTTACCCTATGGCATAACATAATCATCCAAATTATGATGCAATAAAAGATGGTTCTACTTTTATTATAGGTTGGAAATGAAATTAACTGCTGGACCTTTTATTGTATACTATACACTCTGCAGCCATTTTGCCAACAAAGCAGATAGAGTCTGGCTGACAGACAGATGGGTAGAAAGACGTTGCTGGCGCTCCGATCTAGGGCAGACTGCAGTGAGAATGTAATGCCATTTCCCAGTAATCAGGTTACTGTACTCCGCGGCACAATGCACTAAGGGGATCCTCCTCCTCCTACTGCTGCCATCCCTCATCATTAGCAGCTACAGACGCAGGCATAGAGTAAGTAATGACACGGGCTGGCTCCGCGCTCCTTCTTTGCCCATACTTTGTCCTTAATGGCCAGGTAATGGGCGTGGAGGAAATTGGCCACTGGAGCTTGACGGGGGCCTTTGTTCTGTCAAAGTGTGAGGAGAAGAGCAAAGAGAAAGTGGAGGGAGAGGAGAGAGCTAGACCTCAGGGTGTGTGTTACTGCCCTGGCATTATTATAACAGCCAACGCCACCAAGTCAGAATGTGCCACTGTGGAAAAGTTGTTGTATCTCAAAGCATTTTACCTGAATTATCTTTGACTCTATACTAAAACGATTTGCATATTTACCAATTAATAATCGTATTATAAAATTAAAACTTACATTTAGTAGACTTATTTCTTTTTTGCTAAATGTGAAAAAGTATGGACTTGGGACTTTGCTTGGACTTGCAAAACAAGGACTTACTTCTGACCCTAATACTACTACTAACAATGAATAAACACATAATTTTACTATGAAGCATATAGTTTCTACAGTGAATAATCCACAATCATAATAGGTGCTTCTATCTATACAAATAGTTCCCAATCTTTCTGTAGCTATGTGCCCCGAGGCTTTGGATGGCCAGTCATGAACCCTTCAAATAACTTTTTATTTTATTATTTTAATGTTGAGTCATTAATATGATCAATTCACACATGCTTTTCATATTAAAACCAAAGGCTTGTCTGGGAATAAGCTATTTCAAAATATCCCATTAGCTGACAGAAAAATAGAAAGTTGAATGTTTTTACTTTGTCTCATTGGACCAGAATTCTGCTGCTTTTGTCACTCATTCTGAACATCAGACACTGGTTTGGCTGCCCTCCTCTCCTTAACGTGTGCATCTCCCTCGCTCACTGTCAGACCGCATTCTCATGCTCCGATTTAAACTCTTGGAAATATCATTTATACGCAGGACATTACAAGCTCTGCACGTATACCGCCGCACATTAACACAACACCAAAGCTGCAACAGATAAAAAGTCTCCTCTGTGATCGCGGGTCGAGCGTCCGAGGAAGAGAAACAAGAATCATTTCCTTTGCTCCGTGGATCAGAATAAGCAGAAAACTTGTGTTGCAAATCAAAGTCTCCAAACGGTCGGATAGATAGGCGCACTGACTGTTCTGTCATGATCAAACTGTGCTGTCCGTGTTAGAGCCACAGTCTTGTAACTGAGACACCTTCACAGCCGTGCGCCCAGTGTCCGTGTGCTCTGAGGTTTGGCCCTGGACTGCACAGCATTTACTGAAGGTCCAGAATGAGCTTGATCATCTGAACTAGAGGATAATCAGCCTGAATGTGTGGCTGTTTTAAAGGATTTTAATATGCATTTTCATTCATATATTTTTCCCCCTAACATACTTCAGGTACCCCTAGGGCGTCCTATGTACATTTTGGGAACCCCTGTACTATACTAAACGTTGACCTTTGTATTCACTAATATAGTCCTGTGTGTAACATCAAATGCCTGTGATGATTGACTTCAAAAATGTTACTTTCAACAAAGAACTTTCATGCCTAGCTGTTGGTAAAATAATACAATAAACGTTGTGAAAAGGTTGTCATGTAATAGCTACAAATAGAAGGTTCTTCTACAGTAATGGCAGTTTCCTTTATGGCACTCCAGCTGTGCACTTTGCTGCTCTTTGAGGAATTACCTACACAGGTATAGCATTAGCAAAACCCCTGCGGATTTTATTGGGATAGAGACAAATTGGGGTCAGGAAGAGAGAGTGTGAGTCCAGGAGCTTACTTTAGAATGGATAAGAAAAGAAAGAAAAACTTTAAATTCACACAAAGCTTTTTCTTCTATTTACAGGTTTGCACAATTTAAGATACACCTGCAATGGTACATTTCGATGAAATAATCTGACACTTATGTCAAGTTAATTGTTACAGGAGATTGAAGACATAGACAACTTGACTAAACGATGGACCAACAAATCCATTTTTGGCAACCAACTCACAGTTTGCTGTCAGAAGCAAACAAGCGTAAAAAATGCTGATGCTTTTGCCAATTCACAGATGGGGGGTGTGGTGGACGGAAGTTAATTCACTTATTCGATGACAAAACTGGTTATTTACAAGTCAGCTACAGAATATCCTGTATATCTAATAGAAATATGGCTGTAGTGTGTGTGTCCATGAGTTTGACAATTTGATGAGTAAGAACAAACAGGAGGAGATGAAGTACAGTGACATAACAGTGACAGCGGAGGGTCAGGTAAAAATATTTGAGTGAAACCTCCAGATGGAGCAGGAAAGAACAAACCATAAATCAGTGTTGTGTACAAACTGTACACCTGCAGAGCTGATGCAACGCCTCATACAGCTGCACCGCTGATGTAAGCAGGGCCAACCTGCTACACTTTGAATTCGCAGTTGTTATTTGGAGAAATTACAGCTTTCCGACAGGTTGTCAGTTGAATATGATAAATAATAGAATGAATGCATTCCTTCGCTGCCATTGATTGCGTAACAGAGCAGCTATTGAATATGGACAATATTTTTTTTGCTTCATAAAATGCCATGTTTGTAGAACGTTTAAAGCCTTTTTCTAAAACCAAATTGTAGGCTTATATTTTCAACCCTCACACATTTCAGTTTTTACTGTTTATCATACCAACATTATTTATAAAGCTAAACTGTACAGTTGGCCAAAGTGAACACAAATCAATAGTTTAGATTTACAGTAACAATGCAAGACAATATAACGCATAAAACTATGAGGAACTCCAGCAGAACACATCACATAGTGACGTTGAGTGAAGTTTGTGAAAACTTTTAGAAGTAATTAAAAAATAGCTGATCAGTGACCTGAGAGCACAAGGTCATAATTATAATTATTTAATCAACTGTCAAATAGAGTGAAAACCAGTGAGATGTGCTCATGTATCACTAGGCATGTATCACTGTCTCAAAATACTGTCTTCATAAAAATTTCACCAGTTTTCTTAAAAAATGAAAAAAATAAAATAAACTTAGCAATTGCACATTTTTGGCTGCTCAAGTTTCAGTTGAGAATCTATTTATACACCCAGATTCGGAATGAACAGGCCTGACCAGATCTCACAAAAGATCTCAGGCTGGGGCAGGAGTGTGATTTGGACCTCTAAGGTCAAAAAACAGGACTTAAGATTTCTCTTGGTGAAGGCACAAGAAATGAAGGGACACCCAACACAGTCCTACAGGGGTTAACAGCCTGTGAATCACCCATCTAAAAAGGTAATACATTTGACTGTCATGACCATAATAGAAAAACGCAATGCCATTTTTCTTTAGGATGAACCCTAATGAGAGCATATACAGGGAAAACAAGAAAGGGGCAAGGGTTGATCCTTGTGGTATCCCAAATGACAAAGGGGTCTGGGGAGTACCGTTTGATGTACTAGGCCTATCACATTCATGGGTAGTTCCAGCTAACAGTGAAATGACAACTGTACTAACAAACTAACTAAACTGTTTGGATCTTAGCTTCCTATCACCATAAACATACAACTAACTTTGTTCTGCTGCTAAAAAACCTCTCACAGTAAACCATGTTATCTATACTAACCAGCTGTGTTAGCCTGATAGAAAAAAAATACTTAAATTGACCATAGCCCGACCTACTGTACACATCCACAACTAAGAAGTGCCTCCTTTGACCATGACCACTAAATATTATGTTGTATAAGCAGAAAATTATATACATCACCCAACCACACATTTTCCTTTGAATCTTAAAAATGACTTTGGTGATTTAGCGCTGACAGGGGTTTTGTAAGGACATGCCTGTGAGCTTACTCCAAGGTCAAGGCTCTCTTCCCTTCTGGCTCGGTCGTCCTTGCGTCTGACACGTCCATAAAGTACTGCCCCCCCCCCTAAGTTCAACCTAAAACAGGAAGAGGGAAAAAATCATGAGGCGGAGAGCCGTAATGGACGCTTTATTGTTTGCCCTGTCAGCTCTAACAGAATCAATCTCTTCCCGCAGGGAAACGTGGACGTCAAAACAAAAGCCTGTTATTTGGTGGTGCCATAGTACCTGACATCTCTGGGAAAAAAACTGAGCAACTTATAGTCGGAAAGTACAAGTGCGCTACGGCATGCGTGTGAACATCAATGGTGCCGCAGTTAAGCAAGTGTAACAATTATGAGACAGATGGATTACATAAATGTCCTTATGTTGGCAATGCATCCTAAATTATAGAAAGAATGGGGATAAATATGCTGCTATAAATGTGCAAATGTGAAAAAAAAAATCATCACGAGAAATGAAACGCAATTTAGCTGGCTGTTTAATTAGTTTGACAGGAAAGCCTATTATATTGCCCTACATAAACCATACACCAACAGTTAAATCTGCTCCTCTGTTACACAATATAAATAATGCTATGGTAATGTATGCGCAAATAATGAGAAATGGGAACACATTAGCCAGTATTCTAGTCCTAAACCTTGCATATAAGCAACCTCAATAAGGCTTTGTTTTTCCAGTAGTTTTTTCCTTGCCAAGTCATATTGTTGTTAATGAAACATCCCTCTGCCAAAACATCCCTTGTGACTAATCCAGCCTGGAGAGAGCCAAAGTGGTCTGTAATGAACACCACAAGCCCCTTTTTACACGCATCTTGACACATCCGGAGCGGTCCCTCTCACACTAGAGCTGGTGTACAGTGTCCGGAGTGCTTCTGTATTAATGAGGAAAAACATACTTCCTGGTGTAGGGTGCCAGTTGCCCCACAGCGCGGGCGCTTGTGTAGCGTAAGTTGAAATTGACATGCTTTTTACATGCTCTGTGATCCCGCGTTAATCATTTATAAGCGTCAGCCTCGTTTCATGTTCACGTTTGAGCATGAGCCGTTGTTGCCCACAGGGAACAGACATCATCCACACTGTACGCTCCAATATCTTCTCTTGTCTCCAGCGGGAGGCTGCTTTTTCACCCGTGTGCTGCTCTGTTGTATCACAGTGAGGATTCAATTTTTGTATCTGTAATCCTCCCACACCGACCTCCTGACATTTGACCCTGCCCTCTGTGTCAGATATAACTTAGACAATTCCACAGTGGCAGGTACAGGTTTTGAGTGCTTTCATAGTATTAAGTCAATTTTATGATTTGTTTTTCTATAATACTCTCACACATACAGTAGAGTACAGTAGTCCACACCATACACACACCTCACACATCCCTCCAAGCCCCCTGTAATCAACAGAAACTCACCCATCTACCTTCTGTCATTGGTTTACTCCCAATGCTCTCTACAATTTATACTTATCACAGGCAGTACTTCATAAATGTTGGTGTTTCGGTCTTGAAGCTAAAGGCTAACATACATTTTATGCTAACATGTTAAAATAACGAAGAATAATATCGAAAGGAGCCAGCTGAGGTGGCTCGGGCATCTGTTTCGGATGCCACCTGGTCGCCTCCCTCGAGAGGTGTTCCAGGCAAGGCCCCAAGGCCCCAGGGAAGACCCAGGACACGCTGGAAAGACAAGGTCTTTCAGCTGGCCTGGGAACGCCTTGGGCTCTCCCAGGAAGAGCTGGATGAGGTGTGCGCGGATCGGGAAATCTGGGCATCTCGGCTCAGACTGTTGCCTCCGCGACCCGACCCCGGATAAAGCGGAAGAAAATGAATGGATGGATGGATGGATGGATGTTAAAATAACACCACAATCTGAACTAAATTGCTTAAAAAATCTGCATAATTTAAATGCCTTTATTTTCCTGATCTTATTTTGAATTTACATAAAAAATATGAACAGTATGTATTTTGCTGGTGTTTCGACCCCCAGAGAGCTTGTTTTCCATTCAAACTACATAGAAAATATGCCTTCAATATGATCTGGCGACCCCCAGGTTGAGAACCACTGTTTTACCCGACAAGAAGTTAGCTGCAAATAGTCATGTATAGAGACAATATTTGATGGTTTGAAATTGTATTTTTTATTTTTATTTAAGTAGTCTTTAGAACATCAGTCAGATCTATTCTATCCAAACAGACATGGATCTTGCTTCTCCTGGGCTGCTGATATCTAATTTATGATCAACAGAGCATCACTTCATGCTGAAAACTCTTATTAACTTGTTCAGTTCAGCTTCTGCTCTCTGAGCTGCAGCCTCGGCACTCTCTGGATCTTCCATACAAATGACTGGTTCAGCCTCCGCCTCTCTGTCAATTTGCAGTAATTGATTGCGGTGGACCTGATGTTGAAGTTGGAAAAGTTCTATTGTCTTGTTAAGTCTGACATTGAGGTCTCTCCACTGGGCCAGCTCCTTCTCCCAGAAGACCGTCTGTTGACGAGCCTTGTTCAACAGAATCTGCAGCTGTAGCACAATCTCTGGTTTTAGGACAGCATCCCTCGCCTCTTCCAGCTGCTGCATCAGCGCCTGTACCTGTTGTGTGTCTTCATGTGATGGTCCCTGAGGGTGCACAGAGTCAGTACATATTACCTAGATCTGGAAAAGACCAATGTTAGCAGCTACGAGCAAGCATTATCCATAGACGAACATTGGCAAGAAACGTAATGAAAAGTGAAGAAAAGAGCGATGGAACAGCTCCATTAGCTGCTGAGTCACTGCTGGTAAATACATCTAACCCACTGTGGTGTCAGAATGATTTTATATGAACGATAACTCTATTAAATCTCCATTAGTTTATTATGGAAAAAAGTGTTGCTTATCCCACAATGCTTTGCGATATGACATCACATTTTCAAACTCTATATATTATTTGGATTCTCCAAATAATTAGATATTAGTTTAACAAAATTTTTACTATTTGTTTATACCAAATAGATGATAAATGCACAGTTTTGGGCAAAAGAGAAGAGGCCTGTTTTAGAGGCTGATATTTGAAAGGTCATTGAATCCCTTCATAATCAATGAAGTACATAAAAGCACAGTTTAATAGAGTTCGGGAAAATTATCTGTTACTATGGAAATTAGGGATGGCGACAACTAAACATTTTCTTGACCGGCCACCGAGGCTCATTAGTCGGTTAAAACCGGTTAACCATGAGTTTAAATATGCTACACTATTTGCAAAGACGAGGAAATATGACGACGGTATGCATCGCTTGGCTTCACTGTGGCTACGGCGTGAGACGAGGAAAGACCAGGGGTAAAGCCTGTACGGTCTGGTAATGCGTTCCGCTAAAATATTGGTAAGCAGTACCAAAGGAGCATCAGCATCGACATTATAGTTTCCGTTTTTGCTCAGTTTCCTTGTCAAAAAGTCCAGCGATATTAGCACAACCTGCGGCATCTTTTTATCAGCCTTTTTAACGTATTCCCTTGGCATTTTAGCTCGGACACGGCCAGCGTGTTGTTAAGGTTTCGCTGCTGCACACGGCCCTGCCTTAGCCAGCATTACCACACGGCCCGTGGATAGGGTCACGCCCCACTATTTGAGAAGGACTGTGTTACTGGGATAAAGGCGGGGAAACAAACGGGGAATAAACACCAGCTTTATATAAGTGTACTGCTAATGTAGTAGCGTTTAGTACACTGTCTATAATAGCCTCATTTAGAGATCACTTCTGTTTTTTTTTAACCGACGACCGACAACATTGATCGGCTAACGTTCATACGGTCAACCACCGGTCAAACGGTCATCGGTTAACATCCCTAATGGAAATCCACCATGTTTGTGTGTACAAGCAAACGTTGGCCATAGACTTACATTGGCTAGAAACATCTCAGGAAAAAAAGTAGAGAAAAGAGCCGAGGAACAGCTCCATTAGCTGCTGGTAAATACATCCAACACAGTGTAGTGTCAAAATGCTTAATGATAACTCCAGTATTTTACCTTTTAAAACCTCCTTTAGTGTATTGTGGAAAAACCTGCTGCAAATCCCATAATACTTTGCAATATGACATCACGATCCTGAACTAGAGGCTTTTTATCAGCCCAGACAGTCAACAAACTACGACATTCATCTCCATCATACTGTAAATGTGCCTGAACCAATAAAAGCCAATTAACAAGTAATTGTCAGCAAACATTAAATGTGTGTAAAATTATTGCATGCACTTATTTTATACAACAAAGATAGATGTGTCATATGAACAACCACAGAAAGAAAAAGCTTTTGCACCAATATCAGGCGTGGAGATACTCGTAGGGTTGCAGTGTGCGGTCTGGGTGCTTTAGCCCGTAACAGTCAGCGCTTTGCACTGATTCCTTCTTAAGCCGTATTTGCTCAACTGTCCGAGAGCGCGACAGGCTGTGAACCCTAAGGGACCGTTTTCCACATCTATCCCCATTATTACGGCGCAAAGGCTTTTTTCCGAGAGCGTCACTTCATTTTGGTGAAAGCGTTGCCACAACACATCCTCTATAATGAAATATAGTCTGCAACACAGCCACAAAATTTGATTTACAAAGAAAGAGAATGATTATTTCCCTTTATGAGAATCTAATAGGGATGATTTGATCTTGTGCGTTTGTGCAAATTGCAGTTTAATCAATGGCTTATATGAAATATGTGTCAGAAGTTACAGTACGACTGGAAGTGACTCGTGGCCTGTCATACTTTGCAGCAGTAGCTACTGTATGTTAAATGCACAACACTGTGACATTTATAGAAGGCACTTCCATTCTGTTACGAGTGGCCTTTGAGAGCCCAGTATATTGGTCTCAAGACACTGGTACGTCATATCTAACATTTACCTGATTTAAGTGATGTTGGTTTTATGAAAGTATTTCTGTTGTGGCAAATTCAAATCCAGATGTATGAGGTTACACATACAATACTCGTGTAAGGGTGTGGATTTCAGTAAATTGTATTCAAGATACTTGAAAAATAAATAAACAGTTTGGCTGATTTCTTTTGATCCAGTGAATAAGAGTGGAATCATTTCATCAAGGGTTTAATTAAAAAAACAAAATTGTATTTTGTTGAGTCTGTTTAAGCCAAAATAGAAACATAAACAGTGCCGAGTCACAATGGGAAAATTAGACTGTAGTTTGAATAAAATTGGGCGCTAGATGCAGCAAAAGATCTATTACAATTATTCTGCCAAATACAGCAATTACAGTTAGATTTCTAATTTATTTATTTACTATTCATTTATTTAGAATCAAGATTATCATGCAAATTATAAAGATTAAACCTTAACATTTGAGAGAAGACTGAATTATCTAACCTGGCAAGACCCAGATTGATTATCACTCTTGAGTTGAGTTCTCCACAATATCATCGATCTGGGATTGCGTCGTCCGGGGAAAGGAGGGCCATTCAGCAGAATACTTTGAGCCTCTTGTCTTTTCATAAAGAAAGTCATGGATTCTGCTCAAACCTGGCAGTCCTTCTGAAATGTTTTAGTCTACCATGGCATTTCTTGCGCTTGTAACGACCTAAACAAAAATACTGCGACGTGATTGGTCCAAACCACTGCTGCTTCAGTATGAATGGTGAGGGCGGGAGTGGTACAAGATGGATTCTCGTGTGTTTGTAAATTCATAAATACAGCGAGAATTCAGCTTGCAGTCAAGGTTGAATTATCAACTGCTAAACTGATACAAGAATTACATGCGTTTTAACCTGGGAGAGTCTGGAGTCCTTTTTTAAAAACATTTTTATTCAGATATGATTTCCTACATTCTGGTGCATTTTAGAAAATAAATTATGTTTCCATCTGGTCCTTTAGATGTTGCAAAAGTAAAGGGACTCTACGGAAGTTAAAATTTAAAAAATAATACATTTTCCACCCCCTACATGCTCCAGCAATGTCCCGCGCTGTACTGTGAGCCCACACCTGTCCCACTCAATTGCTGCTATAAGCCTGCACCGTCACTAGAAAGTTGCGTGTTCGGGCCGAGGCAGCAGTCATTCACAGCTTAACATGGAGACTGCAGTTACGCGGACGGCCAGAGGTGGCAGTCACGAGTATGAAAATGATCAAACTCCGTTGAGCCCCATTAAATTTGTGCTTTTAGTATTCATTTTTAACCTCTTAAGCCCTAGCATCCCAATTTTTGGGGACTTGCCACTTTTAGAGACAATCCTTGTTTATTTTAATCTATTTTTTAAAAAGTGTATATTTTTTTCTTGGAAAAACTGTATTTTATGACCAAATATATAAATAGGATCCAAAATTTTCAATTACAAATTACAAATTAGAAGTTTTTTGTCCAAAAAGTGCCAAATTGTGCCCTATTTATTACAATGGGATTCCGCCTAGACTATTTTAAATCGAAACCTCAATAACTTTTCAATTATTTATTGTTACAGATAAACAGTTGGTAAAAAGTCAATAATTAGCTGTAGGTACTATTTTTGAGGTTTATTTGCTTCTTTACAATGAAAACAAGCTGCTGACCTGCTATAATGTGTGTTTTTTA
>OMNZ01044000.1:0-21088 GCA_900303255.1 Lesueurigobius sanzi | reverse complement strand
CAGTATTTAATAAAATAATACTTATATTTTGGCAACACAAATAGACCTGGGTGGTTTGAAAAAAGTTTATTTCGCCTTTATACACACACGTAAAATTGCTACATACAAATTAAATGTACACATACTCAATATCAATTTGGGTTTCGTTTTCGCTTATAACCAGTAGACATTGCATACATATAATATGACTGTCAACAAAACGTTTTTAAATATATTGTAAATGTTAGCTATTTAATACATTTCATTTTGAAAAACGGATGTTGTTGTCGTTCTTTTTCCGTTTTGGTACGATATGATCTGGTGTAGCTTCTACGGCATGGCCATGACGGAGAGAAAAAATACGCAGGGTACGTATTTTGGACTTGACGCTACGCAGTCACGCAGTGGAGACGTTACGCAGCGGAGGATGTGGAACAGCGCTGGGGTTTAATTAGTTACGCATTTGCTGCGTAGAGACGGCGTCCTTCGTGACGCTCCGCAGCGGAGGATGTGGAATTTGGCAGTTAGTCCAAAGATCGTCATCTGCTACTAAAGCCTGGGGCACGCTGTGGGTTTATTAAGAGTGAACCAGCAGGAGGAGTTAACCTCTAAGTCCCTCCTCTCCCGGTGCTTAAAGGTACTTAATATGGCTCGTTAGCTCCCTATTAGGGACAATAGGGATAGCTATGACGATCTTTGGACTAAGATCGAAACGTTCTACACTGTACCTACAGAGTATAGATGAAGACTGAAAAATTTTTGCTACTAACTCCTGTACGACTGAGAAGATACACAAACGGATTAACAGCATTATGCAACATTTCAAAACTTTCTATCATGGTACAATGTTGTTCCCTCATCAAAGACATATCTGGACTTGTATTTTGAAACATTAAAATAACTATTTATTTGCTGTGATGTCTGCCTCATGGGGACAAACACTTCCAACAAAGCTTTGCTACAAAACAATATGCTTTAGTCCATTCTGACACAAGCATCAACATTTAACAGTTGTATTTTGATGGAGAGCAACTAAATAATGGACAGGGGCAATTAACAACTCATGTAGAAACAGAAATAAACTGAAATTTAAAGAAGCACTTTAGCTCAATAACAAATTTACAAACAAAATGTTAATAACAATATGTTCAAATAATATCTGAGGAAGAAAAAAAAAAAACACAATACATTCACTGATTTACTTCCAAGATAGTTTTCTCCTGGTTCCATTGGCCATTTTATTACTGGTCTTGTTTTGACGTTCAGCCCACACATAATAACAACAATATACAATATACAACTAAAAATACATCATTACAACAATGCGGTGCAAGCATTGACAGTTTTATATACTGTAAGTAAACAAAAAAACACATTTTTGCCAATGGCCAGTTGAGTGAGGGGTTGAATGGGAAGCAGGTCCATGGGGGATAATAGCAGCTGCCTGGAAACACAGTCTGGGTCATACATCAGCACATGTGCCCCCCCCTCGCTCCGATGTGACCCAGGCGTCTCCTGGAGGGCCATCTGCAGGTGGAGCTCATGGAGAATGTGATTCTTTACAATCAAATAAACCGCAAAAATGTTGCTATTGAAACTTAACTGGGAGTAGATAGAAGCAGAGTAATATTTAGGAAAAAGAACATGAAGGGAAATACAGGTCACACAGGTCCATTCATTCATGGTAGAGTCACTTGTTCCATCTAATATTAGTTTACATTCATTTTGTTTGTTTATTTAAGACTTTACTGGGGTCAGTTTGCTTTTAATCAACACATTTTATTTTGCTATATCCAACAAAAATAGATGAATACTTTCATTTTCACCAGTACAGTCTCTCTCAAGTCCAGCCCCCGCCAGACCAGAATAAGGGGCGACCACTATTAGATCACATCCAACTACACGGCACACATCAAAGAATCAGAACATAAGATTAGAAGTCTGTGTAGGTTCTCAGTCGTACAGGAGTTGTCCATCGTAGGCAGAAATTCTTCAGTCTTCATCTGTACTCTGTAGTTGAAGTGTAGGACGTTTCGCTCTTCATCCAAATAACTTTGTCAGCAAATGAGCAGAATTGACAAGCTTGTGGGTCTTTAGACGTCTTACACTTCAACTACAGGGTACAGATGAAGAATCTTTGCCTACGATAAGATTAGACGATTAGAGCTGCAGTTGGATGGATTTTAGAGCCTCAGGTCCACATCTCTAGAGAACACAAACAGGAATCATTGTTTCCTGAAGGATTGGTCTGGGGGATGGTGTTAAATGGTATGATTAATAAAACATACCATTTAAGACGTGACTCAGCGTGCAGGGGCTTGATGCCAACAATAGCCATTGCAGGAGACTTTGACACTGGTTTAGTTTAACACTGCTAACACCGGGTTAACGGGATATTACCAATGCCTCCCTTCGCACACAGCATGCATATCTCCAGGCTGAAGGGAGGGGGGAGGGGCAGCAACTGAGGCGTTCCAAAAGGAAACCAAAAAGATCTTGAAATACTTTGCAATAAATCTCTGTGTTGTATGAGGCATTTTGAGCTCACTACCTGAGATCAGCGCACATCCAGCTTTTCACAAACGACCACAGATTAGGGTGCAGTGCTGGAAGACAATGATGTGGATTATTTCATAGAGCTTCAGGGGGGACTGTGTATATGGGATGGACAGAGGAACGGGCTGATTTGATAAAGGGCAGAGGGGGTGTGGTGTCCGTTTGAACAGCCCTCAGTCAGATCAATGCGGGGCGAGATGAAAACGGTGACATTTACTCTGCAGTGTGCCCCTGGGCAGGAAGCACCTCTGCTCAAAGTCACACTGTCAGCACCGCCACCGTGCAAATGGGTCACTTTTCATCACGGAAATAAACTTGGTGACACCGAGGCACTGATGAGGCCAGAACATAAATCTGAATTTCCTTGTACGCAGACAGCCCGCAGCAGAGTGGAGCGGTGGCCCCCATGTGCACTCCCCGCCATGGAGTCTTCAATCCGCCTTAATTACACATGACAACTGACCAAAATGTCAGCCTGTCCTTCTGCGAATCTCTGTCCCTCCATACGCAAATGTCACTACTGAATCAAAGGTACTTTCCACCGGGTATGACCAGGCTAATGTGGCTCATTGCAAACTTGGATAACTTTGGACTCTTTTGGAATATGGATTTTGTTGCATTGGCCAAAGAAGCAATGCATATGTCATTATTAGGTCTTAGAGAAAAACCACCTCTGTAATGTGCTAAAATTACACCTAATTATCATGTAATGTGATTAAGTGGACCGATGTGAAAGAATATTTACCAGTCACTCTGAACCATTAACAGTAGTCACTTCAAATAACACTTAATAAGTATAGTTTTTGGCGGATAAACATTTCAGCACAATGGTCCCAAATCCCATGAGACTGCATCTTCTCCGCATCTTCTCCTCATCAATGCATGCTTAATAGATTATTCTTCTAGATAATCTAAAAAAACAACATTCACGGAGGACAGGTTGGAACAGCGGCACTGAAGTACACTAAAAGTAAAGCCATATCGCACCAACCTCGAGCTACAGTATGACTTCCGTGCACCCCCCCCCCCCCATAACACGAATACGTTTACACCGTGCACAGAATCATGTAGGCTGCTTGCTTTATAATGAAACACATCCAAGTGTAGTGCATGTGTAGACTTGGATAGAATTGAGTGGACATACCCAGGGTCTGGAGTCTTTTACCTTGTGAGCTTATTTTATAACAAAAATGAAAGTTAGTTACTTATAGCACGACTTAGTTTATAGCCTAGATGCAGTGTTTCCCAACCAAGGGTATGCAAGAGCTTAGCAGGGGGTACTTGGAATAATTTCAGATAAAAAAGTGTCATGCACTTTCTAAATAATCAACAAAACCATCAAGGCTGGGGGAACTTGGAGTATAAGTGAAAGGGCCAAGGGGTACACGAGATCAAAAATGTGTTTGTTTGTTAATTTATTTATCAGGACAGTGTACAATTACATTATCGAGAGCAAAGATGACTGTACCAGACTGTAGCTTTTTCAAGCTAATTTCCATCTGTTGTCCTTAGGGGAAAGTGTCATATACTGTATATACAGTGCAGTCAAGGGTCATTCATCAGCATCACATCCATAACAGGCAGAGGCTAAAACACATCAGTCTCCTCTTACATTTCATCCACATCACATACATCATCACATAAAATACACACGTCAATATTCTTATCCTTACATAGGGCCTGGATACACATTGTGTCCTGATCATAGGAGAACATAGCACATAATATACATTTTACATATACATTTCTACATTTCAAGCTAATGCTCGCAGCTCTGGTTCTCCATAAACCATTCCTTTACTTCTTTTGTAAAGGTTCTAAAATCAGTCAATTTCTGGAGGGAGCTCATTCCATTTCTTAGTGCCTATGTATGAGATCCTGATGATGATGAATCCTCCAGCCAGGTGAATCTGACCATGTGCTCCACATCTGGAGATGGGTCCCCAGGCGCTGCACTGCGGTCGCCCACTGCTCCTGACGGATTGCCCCAGCGGCATCGAAGGATGGGTCAAATGCAGAGGACAAATTTCCCTACGGGGACAATAAAGTTCACCTTAACCTTAACCTTAGAATGCAGACTGAGCAAATGTAGTTTTGCATCTCGGGATACTACAAATGTTGGGAACCACTGGCCTAGAAGATATGTTAACACAATACAAGAAAATAACTTTTCCTGTACTATATTATACTTCCTATACTTACTTGTATAGATATATTGTAGATAGATCTATTAATCTAAATGTTTACAGATTGTATTGAGCATTTTCAGAACAAAAATGGAACTGCATTCAAGATGAGACTCCTCAAACAACTACTGATGTTAAGGTCTCTGTCCCCATTAGGAAAGTGTCCTCTGCATTTGACCCATCCTTCGATGTCATGGGGCAACTCGTAAAAAGCAGTGAAAAGTCGTAAAAAGCTAATGGCCAGAATCCCCTGCTGGAGGATTAAACTATTGTGCATGTTTTGGGTTGATGGGGGAAACCGGAGCATCCGGAGGAAACCCATCCAGACATGGGGAGAGAGAAATATGCAAACTCCACGCAGGACCTTCTTGCTGTGAGGCAAGAGAAATAACCACTGAGCCACCTGCTATATTTGAATTAAACCAATGTATTGTTTTGAAAATGAATGTAACACGACAGAGGTGGGTGGTTAGTCTTCAGCTGAACTATGCAGGACGAACATTGTCTTGACAAACACCATTGATAAAATATGTATAAATGTGTGGGTAGAAAAAAGTACATGCAAAAACAGAGCATCTGCTTCTTTCCACTTTGCATCTTTCTAACATTTCTTAGAGAACCTGACAGGATGTAAGTTGAAGATGATGAATGCGATACACTGTAAATACAGTACATTAGTGGAGTGTGTGGGTGGACAGAAGGTCTTCTCTGTGGCCTCTTCGATGTTATCATGCATGTATCTCTGATCACTGTGCACATCTGTCAAATGACTTCACTATCTCCTCAGCTGTGGGCCAGTAAATGCACAACTGTGGTAATGGCACAATCCAGGTTTTGCCATATTGGCTTTCAACATTTCTGCATGGCATTTGTCTCCCTGAGTAAAGATGTCCTGATTGTGTCATTAGCTCTTAGAACATCAACCATTGATAAGAGATTGAGTGATTGTTATACAGTAATTCACACAGTTAACACAAAGTGCCTTCACTGATTATCTGAAACAGGTTGGAGGCTGTCATTTCGTTGTGGCTATAGAATATAGAACATGCTGATTTAGAAAGCTGCTTGGCATAATGGTGTTGTGTTTATCAGTCTATTTGGCAAAACTGTTCCTCACACCTTTTCTTCTCTTCATGCTGCTGGACATCTTTCCACTATTAGGTAAGAGGCAAATACTTTGCTCTGGCATGTCATGCTGTTTCATCTGAAGAAAGCTCACTGTAGCACATTTAGCTTTGTCTGACAGCCAAATCAAGATACATTTTAAAGAAAAGAGTGGTCATTGGTACATGGTGGCAGGCTTCTTCTGGTGTTATAGTCCATCTGTCATTTTAGACTTTAGAATTTGGACCACTAGTTCTGGTAAAACCTGACCTACTTCAAGTGATACTCAGGGTCATCTGCAGATTTTAGACTTTATTCATTTTAAGGGGAGACACTGCAGGAAAAACTTTGCTCCAGTTTGCTCTCTTAACATATAACCTTTCACCTGGAAACATATAAATGACATAATCTTTACAAAAAGGAGTGTAATTATTGCACTGATTGAACGTTTCTTCATCAAACTATATGAGCAATTGTAAATTGAATGACTATTTTCTCAAAATGCATTTTTCTCATAATGGAGCGACAACATCTCCACTTTAGTCGCACCTATAGACTCCAAACGTTCCAGGCTTGGACTTCACAATATTCTGAAGGTTTGTCCAGAAGGAATGTTTAATTTTTAGCCTGAAACAAGCCGAAATGTGTATGTTTATGTATTTATAAAAATAAATACAAATATGTTGCTTTGTTTTTAATCAAAAACTTAACAAAATATCCAATATGCCTTCTGAACATATCTTATATTCTTCTGCTTTCCTAGTGTTTTTCCTGCTTTAGCACTGGGTCTGCTTTTTGGCACAGTCTCCTCCATTTTGTTTGTTCCAGCGCATCATTGGGAGTGGCTTGGATTTCTTTAAGATCTTTCTTAATGCTGTCCATCCACCTCTTCTTTGGTCGCCCTCGTGGTCACCGTCCTCATGGGTTCAGATGTAGGGCTCGTTGTGCCACTGAGGCGTCATTGCCACAGATCACATGACCGTACCATCGGAGCCGGGCTTCCCTCATCGTTTCTGTGATGGGGCCACTCCCATGACTCTTCTGACATCTGTCATTGGTGACATGGTCCAACCTCGTAAGTCCAAGTGACCTGGACATTTCTTATATCAACGAAATAAAACCACAAATTTAGACCTGGTTTTATACAGTTTTTAGATTTGTTGCTAAAAGTATATGGCATTTTGACAATTTTTACACATAAAATCCCGAATGAAAACATAAAATGGGAAATTCTCATATTTATGTCAGTAATATGGAAAAGATATCACTCAAATTTTTTTCCCCTATTCACCACCAGTGTCTCGCCTTAAATTGACAGTGTGTCATGGTTTAGTAATGCATGTAAGCCGATGTATTTATGTATTTATTTACAGATTTAAGTCTGTAAATAAATAAATGATAAACATAAAAAGGAAAAAAATCTACAAAATAATAAATACATGCCATTTCCATGCCTTTTTTGAGGATTTGTTTTTGCATTTGATTCTTTTTGCGTTTCTGAATGTGGCATTCTCTTCAGGGACACTGAATGCTTACGCTTTGGCAACAGGACCCCCACAACAGCATGTTTGCATAGGGGCCCCACCAATGCGTGTTTTCCTCCCTCAGCAGGACTTTGACCATTCATGTGAGCCATCCATGTGCCTGTGATGGAAGCAAAGCTATCATTTCCACGAGATGGTGTAGTGTCAAAAGGCTCGCCCCTGAGACCCACTGCAGCTGTGGCATGAAGATGCATGGAGAATGACGGGGTATAGGAAGTGGGTGATGCAAGAGCCGGACAGGATGGCTGACAGTGGGGGCCTGAGGTGTGATTAATGGCTGTTCTGATTGGCTGCGACAAGGCCAGGTGACGCAGGTGGGAGGAGCAGTGGCGGTTTGGGCGACGGAGGGGGGTTGTTCTCTGAGGACACCTTTTAAACAGCTGGTCCGCCACCTCCTGGGAGCGGCTGCGTATGTGTGTCAGCTGTGAGCAATAGTGCTGAGCTGCTCCAGAGCTGGATGTCTCTTTCTGTTTTGGTGACGCTACTTTTTTCTCCTGCTCCTGTCACCGGCTGCTTCCACACTCACACACACTGCATGCTTAAGATTCCCTCTGCTCAAGATACTACTCAACAGGACTGTGTCACCAAGAAGGGATTCATCTACAGTATGTCATCCATCTGAAATACTGCTGTAATAATGGCCACCTATCCTTCTAATTTAGTATCAATGAAAGGCCATTATTAAGCTGTTGTGGCTCAAACTCACTTTTATTATAGCCAGGTTTTAACCAAAGATAAGTTTTGGTGAAGGCTGCAGCAGTCCCTGTGCTCCTTTGAGCTGTCCCAGCACCATTAGACATCTCCACACACATTTACCTGCCTGGCTGCTTTTATTCTCCCTTTATTCCCTTCTGTACCACTGCTCTCTCGTTCGGCTACATTCGGATTGTGGATTTCCGTCCTTGTGCATGGTTCTTCACTATTCAAATGCAAATCACATGGACCAATTATGGCTCAGCGTGCAGTTATGTCTGTGTTTGCAAGAGCGCATTCAAAGGCACATTGTGTCGTGGGAGATTTGGGTTAGCCAGCGTGGCATTCCCTCTGGAGCTGCCAGCGGCAGATAAATTAGGACCTCAGGCTCACAAAAGCAAAATAAATCATAATATTGCAGCAGCACTGACCCATATTTGTTAATGTGGGTGCTCATTGCTTGCCATTGTAAAGGGGCATGTATGAGGAACAGGCTTTAGTTCGTGGCTGATCGCTCCCAGACGCAGTCTCATTCACAGCCTCAGAGTGGATGGCGCTTTGTGCATGTATCAGCAATTACACCATACACAGGAATCTATTAGAGTGCAAACAGCCTTTAGCAATGGCATTACAACCTTTAAGGACAGTGCATGGGACCATTATTACTTCTCGTGACACATCAATAACTTATGTGTTTTGTATGTCACATGATCATTTATGAAGTGATACTATTTGGGTTGTATACAGCTCTTACTCTTTCACAGCCAGGTGGTGGTGATCTGTGCCCACTGTGATCTCCTGAGAGTTACTTAAGTTTTTATACTACCCCTATTATATTAAAGTCATAGCTATATTTCATTCTTCAGTGTCTGGATTTACTATGCTGGACAGTACAATGCTGTGTCATACCCGAGCTGTATTCCACCTTGTGATTAATAGCTACAAGGGCTTCCCCTTTGTCCCTGGACATGATGGATGGCTAGGATGTCACACCATGTCCAGCCATAGTGCCGCTCTCTGCCAAAGGGCCATGTTGCTGCCTGCTATTTTTCACTATCTACTTAGTGTGCCCTGTGAGGAGCCTGTGGACCATATGTGCACCACTACAGGGACTGGGCTAAAACCATTAACCTGGTGTTCGGACATGCTACCTCCGCCTGGACTTCTCAAGCAGGACATCGGGCCAGTTAACAGACAATGCATCTCAATAGGGTGATATGACCTAAAATCAATATCACGATATAAAAAAGAAATATCACGATAACGATATATTTGACGATATAATTGACCATGTATAAAATATTTCAAAATACCAGCTTTACGCCTATTTTTTTTTTCTACTCAAGCAACATACATCCTTCAATTGATTTCACGTTTTAAGCACCTGCCCCTAAAGCCTCCACAGTCAGAGTTTATGCTGCTCTGAGTGGAGCTGAGCGTAGCATTAGCTGTGATCTCCGTCTGCCGCTGGTCCTGACTTCAGTGAAAATCAGCTGAGTGCACATGCTAATTATATCGCGTCCACAACGATATCAAAAACTTATACCGGTATATCGATATACGATACTATATGGCCCAGCCCTACATCTCAATAATATGCACACTCTCAACTGGAGCACTAAACACTGTTCAACTTATTGAAACAATACAAACATCTAAACATGTTGCTTGGATACTTGATGAAACAATCAACGCATAAAATCCCTTGAAAAGCATCAGTATTATAATGATTGTTGTGAGGAATTTAGTGACAGCATTACATCGTCCCAAGGCCCAAATGAGATGGCTGAGTGAGGGCAGGCATCTGATGTAAACATAATGTTTTGTAGAGGTGGGTATCGATATGTCGGATATCGAAGTTCCCAAATCGTTTTGATCCGATTCACTTAGATTTGATTTTCAATTCAGTTAAGGATATCACGCAGTACCAATTTTACTTGGATATGGAGATTTTTTTAATTATTATTCCACTATAAACATAAAAGGCTATAACCCCTGAACTGTGCCATCTGTGTTTATCCACATTTTTGCATCTTATAGAAAACATAATTTTTTTTTGCACAAATGTAACTCCATACTTTTGTGCTCCATGTTCTATCTAAACAGAGGCAAAAAACAAAACAAGTTTTTGCCTAGTACCGTTGTGAATCCCTGGGCAATTGTGTAAAGTGCGGAGTTAGCGGTTTTGTAAATGGCTAACTTAGCCTTTTGTACATCAATTTTCAACGCAACTTCAAACCGCATCTCAGAGGCCTAGAAGAACATGGCTGGGCTCATTTTAAAGCCTGAACTCTCCTCCTCAAAAAACACAAAACAAGTCTCTATCACATTTCGTCGCAGAGATATAATGTTTTGTAGTGATTTTTTATTCATTTTGTTTAAATTAAAAACATTTTGAATCAGTATGAGTGTGTCCGTGTGCGTGTGTGTGAGAGCGTGCAGACTAATGCAATGTGCAGATTTATATATGTATGTTAATCCATTTTCATGCAGGCTTATTAGCAGCTTTATTGAACGGATGCTCCGGTCTGCCTTAACTGCTTATATTTATGCGGGATGACGCTATAAACCTAGCCTATTACATATATAGAATGCATATAGAAGCTATGTGCCGTGAATAGTAACAGTGTAATCTCTCACACGCGTCACACAGACCGATCTGCCCTCTGACCCCACCTGCCTATAAGCCTGTCTCCTCTAAGTGATTTGTCAGTGTTTGGGGGGAAAGCAATGGGCCGCTATTAGCTGCTCTGGGAAACTGCTCAAAAGAATATAAAGAGACTCCAGCGGTGAAAATGAATACTGCTGGGACAATAGATCAACAATAGCAACATCATAAATCCTGCTCCAAAAGCTGGAAGTGCGGACGGCCTTCCACTGTTTACTGATTCTATTTCCTGCGACTGTTGAGGAAGATTTATAATCCTGCTTAAGGTTTATTGGGACATGCTTTAAATGCATGTGCGGAGCTCCAGCACAGATGCCTCTCACTGTGCTGCCATGGAAACAGGCTCAGCGGCGGAGTAAACACACTGAGGTGTATAGCCGACCACATGAGTCACCCAGGACTATCAGCACATCCTTTATCATCCGCCATCGCCGCCGCCGCTCAGGTCCACACACACACACACACCCTCCAACGCATTGTAGATTTTTTAATTATGTGAATTTTATTGCTCTTTTTGTGTTTTGTGTAGAAATACCCCTCAAATAAAGTGCAGGTCTCGAACTGAAGTTAAATTCACTTTGCTATGTTCCTTACCACCACTTTTGATTGATCTTTCATTTTTTTCCATGATTGGGTGACCCTGAAAGTTGTGAAACTTGTTTACAAACCCCTCTCTGTTTTGATGTTAGAAATATGTTCCGTCCATCCATCTTCTTCCGCTCCGAGGTCACGGGGGCAGCAGTCCAAGCTGCGCGGATCACACTGCACCAGTCACTTATGGCTCCTCCTGCAGGTGCTGGATTTGTCATCATAAGGGGCTTCTGAAATATGTTACGAAAGTTAAAGATGAGTTTGGACAAGTAGTAATTTGAACTTTACAAAAAATATGTATAGAAAGTGACCAAAAAATGAGGTATAGGGCCTTTAACTTTATTCACTTCCAAAATGTCACCCCTAAAACATATTCAACACAATCACACTTAGAATGTTGCTAATATCTTACCTAGTGTTAGTATGTGTGAAAAATAATAATTTATGCATTTTGTATATTTGTCTAATATAAGAGGTAAGGAAATCAAGAGATTTTTTTGCTGTAGAAGATTCACAGAGAGGACAGGATGTTTTAAAGTGGGCTAAAGTTAGCAGGAAGTTAGCATGTTCACTTCAATATAAAGTGTCTAGCCATTCGTAGGTCAAAAACAAAGATATGTTGAAATATAAGAAGCTGCAAAATTGCTCAAAGTTGTATGGGCATTTGAATTTGATCTTGGATTTGATCCAATTTGATCAAATTAAGCCACTATGAACGGCTAAACACTTTATATTGAAGTCTGAACATGCTAACTTCCTGCTAACTTCCTGCTAACTTTAGCCCACTTCACTGTCCGCTCTGTGAATCTTCTACAGCAAAAAAATCTCTTGATTTGCTTTCCTCTTATATTACTCAAATATACAAAACGCATAAATGATTATTTTTCAGACATAAATGTGAGATCTTAGCCGATGTTTCCCCATTAATCTCAATGGGCCTCATTCACGAAACAAACTTACGAACAAATTTGTTCTTAAGGCCGACTTAAGAACATTTTGGGCATTCACAAAATTTGTTCTTAGCTGAAAGAGCTCTTCTGGAAGAACAAATCCTAAGAACAGTCAGGAGGACTCTTACGCACAAAACATCATCTCTCTTTAAGAACAGTTTTGTCTTCTTAAGAACGCTTCGTGAGTCAGACTTAAATTTTTCTTGAGTTTCTCCTAAGTTGCACTTAAGAACTTTTTCTTAAGAAAATATTCATGAATGAGGCCCATTGAACGGAGCCTCTGCTGTCACCGAAAAGGGGGCGTTAACCTTTTCGTTGCTTCTGTCTATTGGACATGGGCACAGGAAGTGACATTGGTAGAGGTAAACGATCCATAACTGTTGCCGTGCCAATAAAAATAACCTTTTCCCCAACTTTTCTTCATTAAATTACCACTTCACTGTAGTAACACTAAGATTAATACTTTCCACAGATATTATCTCATAAGTCATAATTACAAAATGATTAATACCATATGCACTTTAACTCTTTACTCAAGAAGAATAAACTACATCAATAATGGACCTGATGTTCCCTGCTCTAACAAAATGTTTGAACACTACTCATGATTTGTAAACTCCGAGGAATATGGCCACGGTTTAATGGGCCTGCGTCCCAGGACATGACTGACTCCACCTAAGTCCCCGGGTGCACCAAAGTTAAACGAATTTGGGACTTTTAGCGAGCGCCTCTAGCTTGTGCGCTGTGATAGAAATAGGGAAAGTTTGATTCAAATCCCCAATCCCCACGTCATGCATTTCCCAGATACACCTCAGCCTTTTTTTAACTTTGAGTTTGCCCACAGAGAGTCCCTTCAGCTCCGCAGCGGCAGATCACCTTGATCATAGCTGTTACACCGCGCCGGAGAGTCAGGCAACACACTTCTCCTTTAGCAAAGTATGTAAAAAGGTGGTTCTCATCTGCCTCATGTTGCAACTATCACTCCAAAATCTGTATTCTGGTCACTTGACTTCTTGGTCACTTTGTAATTTATTTGTTTTAAAATCCCCATTAGCTTAAGCAATGTGCTGCAGTGATCAAAACCAATTTACATACAACATGACCAATTTGTATGTTATGTTATATCTTGTTCCAAAGCTTAAATCAATCAATCAATTTATATTTGTAACGCCCAATATCATAACAGAAGTCATCTCAAAGGTCGGTATGGACAAAAACAAATCAATATCAGACATCAAGAATGATCAAAAATAAGTCGCACACGAATGAATGTCACACACAAAAGAAATGTCTCAACCAGATGTAATGTCCCGTGAATAAGTAAATCACTTAGAGTAACAAGCTTAGAGTATCCCCCATCCTTAGACCTTCCTCTACGGCGAAGAAAAACCCAAAAACCACATGGTTAAAAAAAATGAGGAAACCTCGAGGAAAACCAATTAGAAGAAGGATCCATCTCCCTTGGACGGATGGGCCAGTGGTGAAAATTGACAGCAATTCAGTCAATATTCAATATACCTTCATTGTACAATACCCCCCCCCCCCCCCCCCCCCTTAGTCAATATCACAGTAATTAAAGGACATTTAATCATGAATCTGTTTACATTTGGTCTATTTACATTAAAACAATATTGCGTTTGGGCCTTCACCTGCTAATAGTTTTCCATTTTGGCCCTCCATGGAAAAAACTTTGGGCCCCACTGGTGTAGAGTCAATATTTAGTCAAGATGGACTAAATTGACAGAGAAAACTAACAAAAAACATCTGAATGCTTAGAGTCATAGGCTAAATAAGTTGCTGTTTAATAGGACATTATGAAACAGTTGAAAATACATTTGCCCATAACAGCTTGTTTTACAAAAAAGAAACCTTGATTGTAGGCTTTTTAGAAGGTAAAAGACTAATTGAATCCGTAATGATATTGACCTTTGTATCGGCTATCGGTCTTCATATTCGTATTGTATCAGACCTCAAAAATGTGTATTGGTTGGGCCCAGGTAGAAGTGTGGGTTTTATTTATTTTATCATTTATTAATGTCTGTTGTCCTTTGGCAACAAAATCTGACGAAAAAAGTAGTCCCCCTTGTTGTTGAGTGGGGTTAACCATTTTACAATACCAACAAATCTTCCAGGTTTGGCTCATGAATATAATTGATTTATCTTCTTCACTCTTATTATTAACTCATTTTTATTTTTCATGTTATTAAAGTGTTAAATGGGCACAAAAATTAAGACTCGAGCTTCAAAAACAAGATGATACGACGCAAGAAATAAGAAAGACATGTAGCTGCCAACTCTCTGAGCCAAAATCTCACCGTGTGACAGAATGTGTTAGCACTGCCTCTGCAAACTGAAGATACTGCCTTTGTTTTGTTACAATATCCCCCTTTGTGTGAGTTCTCTCACCAGTGTATCATCTCAATTTGTCAGTGAGCTCTTGAATAACATCAAAACACACGCATCTAAACTCGCAGTCTACTGCACTGGCAGCTTTTCAGGTGTCTGCTTAGGTGCAAAGGAAAAAGTAATAGTTGAATGGAGAATGGGAGGCAAAACTAAATGAAATTACAAGTGAAAAAAAATAAAACAAGGTATTCATAATCTGCTATTATACACCTGATAATAAAAATGGCTCATGTTAGTATACAGTTGTGCTCAAAAGTTTACATCCCTTAACAGAATTCCAGGGTTTGTAAACTTGTGAATTTCATAGAATATGGATGATAACACACAAACCTTTATTTCACTTTAGTGGTTGCATGAAGCCATTTATTGTCAAAAAACCTGTTTGTTTATACTTTTCAACTAGGAACTAGAAATGTTCCTGAGTTTACATACTGTGCATCTTCAAACAAACATATTTTTTTTCAGAGAGTCCCGTATTTCAGCTGAAGTGAGTTTTTCTTTGCTCCTGAACAATTCTCCTGGCAGTTGTTGTTGAAGGTCATGTAAACGTTAGATCAGGGACATTTGAGTAGTTTCTGTTTTATTATGATTTCAAAAGAGTAAACTCAGTTCTTTGACAATAAATGGCTTCGCACAACCACTAACCATGAGAGGAAAAAAGATTTCTGTGTTATCATTCATCGTCTATGAAAAATGGCCAAAAGATTAAAAGTGTGTCCACGTTTTAGCACAACTGTATGTACCTGAGCTTGATACTTGTTTATCGCTTTAAGATATACAGTATTTGCCTCTTTGTAGTACAAAAACATGAAAAATCCAGGTTGTTTTTATCCCATCTTTACTACACTGCGTGACCAAACAAGCCTAACTACATAGAAAACAGATCACATGCTGTAATCTTCGTTGGACTGCCTCTGATTACAGCACGCATTTCCTGCAGCGCCAGTGTTGCATTCATTTGTCACCGAGGTCTTGTATTGATGATGGAGACTGTGACCACTGTGCAAAGCCTTCTCCAGCACATCCCAATGATTCTCTATGGGTTTACTCTCTGGTGGTCAATCCGTGTGTGAAAATGATGTCTCATGCTCCAGAACTCCTCTTTCACAATGTGAGCCTGAAGAATCCTGGCATTTTGAAGAAGAAATCCATTGATGGAATAGCCTGGTTATTCATGTAGTCAGCTGATCTCATTCTTTGAGCACATGCTGTAATTATTATATAGGAGTCTTGTACTTGCTTTGTTAAATCTAGCTTCATCTAACTTCCAATTCTATCTGTTTGGGGTGGTTATTCTCAGGGTTTACTACTAACCAATCCCACATAATATCAAGAGGATGAGACATTTTTATCCATGCGAAAACTGAAAGGTTGTATAAGGAAACCAGCTTAGAAAATAGAAAGCTAATTGGGCTATTAACGCCTTGTCCAAACAGATCATTTGCAATAGTGACCACAAGGAGAAAAAGTCCCCCTGGCCTGCGTATGTACTGTACGTAATGTAAATCTTGCCTCACAATATGGTGTCTGTAACACACAGCACACGTGTTATTTTACTTATAACGCGCTATGGCACCAGATTGAAAATGTAATTACCTTATTATAGAAAGACAGAAAGAAATTCAACCTGGACTACATTATCACTTTTCCAGACTGTGACAGCAACTGAATGGAGACACTGTTGAGATGATAAAGTGTTCCGGTGTAAGCAGTGGACTCACTCTAACGCCTGAGGACGAGTGCTGTTGTGGAATTGCCCATTTATTTCTTTTCTGTTGTGCTGCCGGCTCCATTCTTTTTCCATCTTCCCATGCATATGATACGGGCGACAGGGGTCATGTAGGGAACGCTAACAGTTTGCTCTCCTTTCTGTCCGCCCCATTAAAGCATTATTGTGATCCCGTCTACATCGAACCAAAAGAGATGTCTTCGGTATATTACAGTAAACGCTGGCTCTTGCAATATTCATAGCTCCAAGTGAGGACTGAATGAGGAATGCACTGACTGTAAATAGAAACTGGAGACGTTGGGGAGGCCGCTGAGAGACCATTTGCATCTTACAAGTCCACAATGCTCTAGTACCCTCGCTCAGGTCCTTGCTTTTGTCCACTTTGCAACTTTACAGCGGCAAGGAGAGAGGTGCAACTAAAAACACATGCTAAAATATACATTTAGCTTTTTACGGAAGGATGTGTTGCTGTTGGGCGGGTTGGTATCCATTCTGTGAGGCATGTTGTGTGTGTGACAGATGAAGATGGCCTGACCCTTACAAGAGCTTTCCCAGAAATATGCAACAAGAGCAGTAATTGATCCAGTGGGTTTCCACCAGCCTTAGGTCAACACTCATTTAGAGGAATTCAGTTTTTTTTCTTTTTCCAGTCAAAGAATGACGCTGTAAAATATGAAATTTGCAGAGCATCTTCATCAGTGGGAGATGCTCTGCAACAGTACCGAGAGAGATGGAGAGAAGGTTCTAGTAGAACATGATGACCTTCATGAGCTTACATGAGTGCCCCTGGGAGCCAGTCCCCAGGCCCCTGTCCTGGCCCAGGTCATGAGGTGTTACCTGCACCACTGCAGACTGTGGGAAAGAAGGGTGTGCTAAATGGCTGCAGCTGCTCACTTACACAGCTTTGATAGTGCTGCCCCTTTGATGCAGCGCCCGCAGGGCTGCACTGGGTTTAGCCTTCAAGACTGTGAAAAAGCTCCAGCTCCACTTTGAGCTGAGACATTGGACTGGAACAGCGCGATCCCTGTCTCCAGGGCAAACACGAGAACATGAAGCTGCCAAATGCTCTGGCAAAATAACATCTATTAAGAACAGAGCTTTCCTGCTGTAAATAAACAGTGTCTTTGTAGGATTCCACTGGAGTCAGCCTGTGGATAGAGTCTGACAAAGTCGCGTCTTTATCACTGCAGACGAAGGGAAAGGTCAGGTCTCAAACATTACCTTAAATGAACCATTCCAGCCATTAGTGTTCGCAGGCACACACACACCTGGAACTAGTGCCTCTGTCATAACACTTTTATCAACAGATGTTTGAGGACTGCACTTTCATTCTCAGTATTATTTTTGTTAGCAGCTGTTTGGTCATAGAAAATGGGCAAAAAGTGTTGGTTTTAGATTTTCTAAGGCCACAAAATGAAGGCTTAAAATGAAATACTGTTGTATAAAGTGGCCGACACACCACAAGGCAGAGGAAAATGAGCAGTCATTCCAAATTTCCTATAAACAACGCAACCTTTACTGTGTATTAAGCTTCAATTGCTTTTTATTTCTGGTCAAAGCTACCCTGTCAAATACGTAGCAATGTTTTACAAAAGTCCTTGACAGCGATCTTCAGAAAACTGCCTGTGACACAGCGCTGGACTAATTTCAGCAGCGGGTCAATTATGCATATGAAGTCTGTTGTTTTTTGCCAAGCCATTATGTGCCAGCATTTGTCTTTTACAAGGCTCTCTATATAGATTTTATTGATTGTGAGTGGTCTTAACAGAACACTTTAAGACCCACATAAACATTTACTGTAACAATGTTCCCATTTGGACGGGGCAGGCTTTATAATGCACTGCTGTAAATCTAAATTAGTCCAAGTGTCTGCTGGAGATTTGTGCCGATGCAGCTCATCTCATGTTTGTGCTGGAAGCGTTTTAGCGTTTCAGCACTGAGTCTTCTTCTTGATTACTTCCAATGTCTCCTAGCGTATTCTCAGTTCCAGCAGCAGCGGCGATGCATAGACGCCAGCACTGCCCGGAAACACAAATATACAGTCTCTATAGTGGGGTATAACTATGAAAAATATCATAATAATCACGTTCTGGGTAATGAGTGAGAAAGACTTCCAACTATCAATCATATTTTTTAGTTATGTGGAGAAAGGAGTGACTTCAGATTTTTTTATTACATAAAACCATGTCAAGAATGAAAATGTTTTATATCACTATCAGAGCTAATGTTGTATTTAATAATTGCATGCTCTTGGATGCAAATAATTGCAGTGTGTTACAGTAAGAAGATGAGCTCCCAAATGTGTGTTGCCTCCTTTTCACAAGACTTTCCTTGTTTATACATTTTTCTTTGAGCTACTTGATATAATACGCTTGCTTTGAGCTACACTGATAAGCATTTAATAAAGCAAAGAATGCTGCTTATGTTCTTATTGTGTTGGATTGTTTACTTGCTTGGCTTAGATACAGAAACAATTTATTTATTAGTTCTTGTTTTGGCTCATTGGAGAAAACAATTCTCCAATGTTGGAGATACATATTATAGATGCATACTGTATATTGTATACGTCCATCCATCTTCTTCTGCTTATCCGTTGCCTGGTCGCGGGGGATAACACTGGTTAGTGGTTGTGCAAAGCCATTTATTGTCAAAGAACTGAGTTTATTCTTTTGAAATCTTAATGAAACAGAAACTACTCAAATGTCCCTGATCTAACGTTTACATGACCTTCAACAATTGCCAGGAAAAGTGTTCAGGAGCAACTTACAGGAGTCTGACAAAATTGTTGGACTCTGAAAAAAATGTAAGTTTGTTTCAAGATGCACAATATTTAATATATAAAACTTTCATATTTACATACTTGCATGTAAACATTTGGCCACAACTGTATATACAATAGTTAGTATAGTATAGTATACAATAACAATATACTAATTATATATGTATGTATATAAATATACTCTTATACTGTACATTCATCCATAGCATTGTGGCCATGTTGCAATTTTTGACACTTTTCTCAACGTTTTATATTGTTTTCATGATTTATGGTCAATGTTTGCATAGTTTCCCCTAAAATGGTCGATTGCGATGGTGACGTTTGATTTATAACATTCGATGACACCTTCTATTCCAGCTTCTAGATTGAATTTTCTTTGAGCAGCACTTGATGTTCTTTTCTTTGTTGTATTCCAACCCAGAGCGTGCGGCAGGTGAACAAGGAGCCGGGAACAGGTCAAAGTGGCCTGTTAAAGATGTATTTCCTCATCCGGCTTGCCTCCAGTGGCACTCTCCAACACAGAGCACACAGTTTATTCTCCAAATGGGGTTTCTGAACCGTGTGGCATTGGCTGCTACTTTATTCAAGAATTCAGTGCCTCTTAATACCCACCTGTAATGTGTAATCCTGGCAGCTCCTCAACACATGGCTAAGGTACCATTTAAAATCCAATAATGTTCAAAGGTGAATAGGAAAGTACTTAATACTTTCCACCAAACAAGGCCATCAGAGATCCAAATGCCTGGCTGACTAGCAGAAGAATGTGAGAGTGAATTGATGCACGGCAGTGAGTAGATGACCACAGTCCAGGATAAACCTTGAAAAAGAAATACATTTAGTTTTTTTTACTACTGTGAAGCACTTTGTGTGGTCTGTGAAAAGTGCTTTATAAAGTTTACGTACTTACTTCAACTTACAGATTAGAGTAGGAATATCTTATTTATAAAATATATTTTGAAAACATTCACATACAATTGCTGGCAGTAGATATGACTAATAATAATATTCTAATAGCCTATTTACCATTTTAAAATCAATTATATTTACATTTTTTTGAATATAAGAGTAAAAGCATAAAGAATAAAAGGCTCTTTAGTATGTTGTGATGTCATGTGAGCGCAACCTATTAATACATTTACATTAAAACCTAAAAAATTATATTTTGAGCAAAGTGTGAAGTAGCTGAAAGATCTCTCTTTTTATAGATAGACCGAAAGAGAGAAGGAGGAAGGGAGAAAGAAATAGCATGCAGCAGCTCGACTGAGGGGATTTATATGGTCTGGTCCAAAGTTTGGATACAAGGTTCGGGTCCGGACGGGTCTGCATTTAGGTCCGGATCCTAGACCTGAGCTCAATCCGAATCAGTCTAATTATACCCACTAACACTAACACTAGCTCCTAACTCCTTAACCTTTGGTGGGCTCAACCTTTAGATCACTATGCAGTTAGGGGCTAGGAGCTATGCCGTGGTTACACAATTCGACGATGCTCACTCAGCGGAAACAACGGGGGAAGTGTCAGCAACAGTTTTTCTTTTCACAAATGCAGTTTACAGATCAGACACTAGGGGGCGGAATATTCAAACATAATATTCATTTAAATAAATCTGTGAAATCTGGTGGCTAAAATGTCAGTATTTTACTGCACACCACTGACTTTGATGTCAACAGGTTTTCAATAAAGAGCAGTTCAACCTCAGGCTTCATCACTGTCTCTGAAAGTTACACCAGCCACTTAAATGAAGGCAGACAGAGAACAGACCATAATAAAAATCAGTTTCAGATTCACTTCTATCACAGATATGAAATGCCCTGGACACACTTTGGTTCATGTCAGAGCCGTATAAGAATGCCGCTCCTCCACATTATTATCGGAGCTTAAAGCCTGTGGCTAATTTGCATAT
>OMNZ01043992.1:0-11843 GCA_900303255.1 Lesueurigobius sanzi | reverse complement strand
TCCTCCTTCTACTCTTCTTCTTCCTCCTCCTCGTTACCCCCCCTTTCTTCTTCCTATATTCCTCCTCTTCTTCCTCCTCCTCCTCCTCCAGCTCCTTCTCCTCCTCATCCTTGTTCTTCTTCCTCCTTCTCCTCACCCTTCTTCTTCTTCCTCCTCTTTTCTCCTCTGTGTCCTTTTTCTCCTCCCCATCCTTCTTTTTCTCTTCTTCCTCTTTCTTCATCATCCCCCTCCTTCTTGTCTTCTTCATCTTTCTCCTCCTTCTCATCTTCTTCCTCCTCCTCCTCCTTCTTCCTCCTCTTTTCTCTTCCTCTTTGTCCCTTTTCTCCTCCTCATTCTTCTTCCTCCTTCTCCTCATCCTCCTCCTCTTCGTCTTCCTCCTCCTCCTCCACTCTTCTTCTTCCTCCTCCTCGTTACCCCCCCTTTCTTCTTCCTATATTCCTCCTCTTCTTCCTCCTCCTCCTCCTCCAGCTCCTTCTCCTCCTCATCCTTGTTCTTCTTCCTCCTTCTCCTCACCCTTCTTCTTCTTCCTCCTCCTCTATCCTCGTCTTTGTCCATCTCCTTTATCTTCTCCTCCTCTTGCCCCTCCTCACATTTCCCCTCCTCCTCCTCTACTGGTGTGAAGAAAAGTAGTCTACAAACAATATATTCCAGACCAAATGAACAGACTCTTGCTTAATGAGGCATCCATTCAAATCCACTAAATCATTTCGGACAACAAATGTGCTTGGGGTTTTGTTATACATTTGAGCACACATAAGGCTCTGGAGATTTAGCTTGGGTGTCGCGCAAGGGGGGGAGAGAAGTCTGAGCCATGGTAAACACTTCAACTCTCTCAAGTGACTCCTTATCTGCGCCGGGCCAGAGAGGGTTCATCTTATTAGACTTTCAGAAATAGAGCGGGGAGAATCTGGGTCCCTTCGTATGGTCCGATTGGCAGAGCAAGTCGCGGGGAAGTGATTTTGGGCCGGCATTGAATTGGATTGCGGCTAAGCAACGTCTTTAATTTGCTCCAGAGCGTGTATTCTCATCCTGATATGCCAAAAATGTAATTGGAGTCCGCACAAGAGCCGCTCGTTTTCATTGGAGATTTCAACGTGTTCATTGGAGATTTTTTTTTTTTTTTTTTTGCCCAGAATTGTATGATTCAAACACCACTTTTGTGCGTGGAGGCACCAAGTCGCGCGTAATTGGAGCGTATCTCTGGAGATAGCATCTTATCAGAGGTGATGAGAAGGGCATAGCCTCTACATGGGTTCACAGGTCGAGAAAAGCGACATAGAGCATGGGGAAAAAAAGCGTTTACTTGTGATTGGCTGAAGTTTTGACATATGGAGATGAATATGGGTGCACAGAGCAGAGCACACAGTGAGTCACAGGCACTTCCCACACACCTCTCCCAGTGTGGTTCCTGTGTAATGATCTGGGGAGTCTGGACAGCCGTCTGCTCAGCTCCGCCGCGCTGTGGGGTGCAGTGCCGGGCCTGGGGAGAGAGAGAGGAGACAGGACAGGGCCGAGGGAAGAGAGAAAGAGAGAGAGAGAGAGCTCCTATTTTGGGGAGTATCGAAGACTTCTATCCTGGCAGAGCGCTCCATGTGCAGAGATGTGAGAAATTAACAAACACGGCCTCCCACGGCGAGGAAGAGAGAGAAGCTTTGTAAATGAAAGAAACTTAATTGACTCCGCAATGCTACAAACAATTGGCCATAAACAGCCAGTGATACTCAGCTTCTTCGAAAGTAAAGGGGTCTCGAACCTGTTCGTTTAAGACAACATTCACCTATACTTCTAATGACCGGTCATAAGAGGGCCATGCCACGCTGTGAATGCCCGATCTCGTGTGAGCTCGGTAGGGCCGGATTATGGGGCCAGGATGGGAGGCAAGGTGTGTGAGTGAGAGGTCCAAACATGTGACGTCACAACATTCTTAAGGGCCTATAGTTTAAAATTAGGGCAGCTGAAAATTCTATGCTGGTAACTATTGTATCTTGATTTTTAGTCTTATTACTTGGTTTATTGCTGATAACGGAACCAAAAAAGGACATTTCTTTCAAAATGGTTTCTCTCCCATAGAGTTGTATAGGGGCATGCTCCAACTTAAATAGAACTCTGCAACATAAACACAACCAATGGCACAGACTGGCAGCTGTGCTTCTGTCTGCCCCAGGGCAACTGCGGCCAGGCGGCAACATACATTTCTCACCCCCAGGGATGCATAAAGGTCTCCCCTTCTCTTTATTTAGAAAGAGAGTGATGTGAGGTTTATCTCACAATATATTTTCATGAAAGAAATTCATTGTTATACACAATGCGCAATATTGTGTAAGACTAGCTTATTGAAACTAGATTTTTTCTACCAAACACCAAGCAGTTATGTTTCTTTGTACAATTAGAGTATATTTATTTATTTTTATTGGTTATTTGGTTGGGACAGTGCATGTTAATGAACACACATGAGAACCATGCATGTAGACACACCACTCCGGATTGTAGCCTTGGACTAATTTGCATCCGTTGCCCCACACTCATACCCACAAACACACTCCCATTCATCCTGGTCTATTGTACATGTTTTTAGTGGTAGGGGAAACCGGAGCACCCGGAGGAAAGCACAGGTAGGCAGACACAGGGAGAACATGCAAACTCCACACAGAAAGGCCCCGTCCTGGTTTGGGATCGAACCCAGGACCTTAGCTGTGAAGCACGAGCGCTAACCACTGTACTACCATGCCGCCCGTAGACTGCCTTTCTGATATACCGCCCCAGCAACACTTAAGTTTGCATATGTCTGCTATTTTGTTTCAACACTTCTTAGACCACTAATAATAATGCATTATTCTCGACAACTTCTCTAGGCACTCAAAGTGGCTTTTCAATTTGACGCATTGACTTTCCACTCAGCCATGCTCAACGCCGGTGAGTCTAATAGCCTTCTCGACCGACACCAATCACAGACAAGCACGGTGATGTGTCTGGCCAACGGACACAAAAACAGTATGTTACACAATACACCAGTAGTGGGAACCAGACCGCAAACCTTAACTAATTCATATACTTGGCTCGATTCCACAACATCATTGCGAGTCGCCTTCACAAATCTTGCAAAGTGGCCATTCCTTGGATGCACTGTGCGGCAGTTATGAGAGCTCCCTGGTCCCTTTATGAATATTTAAGACGCTTTGTTACACTGAAACCAAAGACATTAAGGATATAAAAGACTTCTTTTTGTGAGGTCTAGACCCTGAAGACCAAGGCTTTGAAGCTCCGCACTTCCTGGGATCTTGTGAAATCAGCCAGACGGAAGCACACGGCACTGCAGGCTCGAAGTAGGCCACTCCTGCTGAGTTGTTGCCTTACTTCCACTACTGAGAGTAATGATTTTGAGTGAGGGGGAGATGGTTGATACGGATGCAGTTCCCATGGCACCGCTGATTACTGGATGCCTTTTGAAGCAGTGACGACAGCAACAGCAGAGAGGAGAGCACTTAACCTCCATTTTGTCAAGGTGAAGGTGGTGGCATCGAGGGCTTGTTTAAAATGCTCCCTTCTTGTTGCATGAAGAGACACAAGAAAGGAACTGGGGATAAGGTGTGTAGAGATTAGTGTATCACAAAACCTTTAAAACTCAAGGTCCTATACACAAGTTTTTCTTAACCTTGCCTGCGAGCTCAATTCTTGCATTTGTGAATTCACGAACACACGAGAATCCATGTTGTATCGCTCCCACCCACAGCATCTGTACCAAACCAGCAGTGGTTTAGGCCACTCATATTGTAGTCGTTTGGTTTAGGGCATCTGGGTGACACGAGCGCAAGAAGTGCCGAGCTGAAGCAAAGTAAGACATGGAAGCACAGAAGGATGGATGCTTAGATATCAAATCTGTTTTAGCAGAATCCATGATTTTTCTGTTTGAAAGAACAAGAGTGAGAGGTGCTTTGTGCATTTTTACTAACCTGATGATTCACTCAGGCAGCTCGAAGTATTCTGCTGAATGTCCTTCTTTTCCCTGGACTTTCACAGAGGCAATCCCAATTTGAAACTGTCTGGAAAACAATAGGGACTCAAATATTTATGTTTATATTTATCATGGTAAAGTAACAGCATTTGAACCACTGGTATTGAATGTATATTACTGATACCTGCTGAAACGAGAATCACCTAAGATTCTTTTTTAAGGATTTGTTGTTCTTGAAGGTTTTATTCGACAGCACAGCACGGGGTGAAAAGCGGAGAGAGACATTCAACAAATGGCCAGAGCCGGGGCTCAAGTCTACGCCTTCTGTCATGCATGCCACCTGACTTTGGATGCCAAACATCCAACCCCCTGGAGTTTTAATCTGGACCCTGAGGCAATGCTGACCAATACTTTGTGCAGTAAACGCATCGAGTCATGTGGTTACTGCTCTCGGGACAGAGAGGGAACTGTTGAGATCTGCCAAAAAAGTCAAGTTGATTTGTTTTTAAACCTGGAAGACAATACTTTATTAGAATGATAATAAAACCCGATCTTGCAGCACAAGTGAAAGTATTGACAATGGCCTCTGCTAAATTGAACAGCTTATTAGCTTTTGATAAGTTCCACTGGACATTTAAGTTTGTTCTGACAATTGAAATACAGATAATTGAGATAATATTTTAATCAAATCAACACATAAATTGAAATCAAATTGAACATGAACTGAATTCAATGCTTATCATATTTTCACCCCACGGCACACTCTGTCTGTAGAATTTCGGGCCTGAGAACCACTGCACTAGACAATTGCCAGCATATCTCCTTTAGCTTTTAGCAAGGATTAATATCTGAATATTCATATTTTTGACAACCCTAGAGACGGGCCCTCAAGTGCTCCGAGAAAGTGTGAGGCTCCGCGACACTCCATCTGACAAGAAGCATCACAGCAACGGAAAGAAAGGGAAGTAGCAGAGCCCGATAAGAGAGCAGCTTCCAGGAAATCACAGAGATGGTACGATCAGCTCCAGATTTGACAAAAGAGATTGCGCCGGAACCTGCCATCAACACGTCGGCGAAAAAACAATGGCACCATCCTGGGCATAAAACTGCAGATCACTGGGATTATGTTGTGTGGCACGCTTTCACTCGCGTCTATCTCAGGGCTTTGAAGCTTGAAAAGAGCGTGTTTTGTTCCTCCATTACACAAGCAATCCATCCCAAGTAAAGTCGGTGAGTTATAGCTCCGCACACTGTAGATTGGTATGTCGGCGCTAATATAAAAATCTCTTTGCAGTCTTCCGCTGGCAGTTAATCAATAGACTGCTTACTTTGTGGCCATACATAAATGCGGCGTGAATGGAAAAAATAGTTGTTGAGTGCCATTTGTCAGGAATTTTGAAACGCTGTATATAAACACACCGCAATAAAACTCAACAACAGCGAGCAGCTTTAAGTGTATTAAAGGAAAAAATGCGATAAATTAAATTGAGCAAGCCCCATTAGCCATTATGAATTGTGAGGGGTGGAAAATAACACAGTCATTACTTTTATTAAAAGCAGTAATGCAGCTGTATGTCATCAATAGAGTTCGAGATGGAATGATATAATTTCACTGTTACCAAGGAAGTCCGCCATGTTTTTTGGAAGTAGCAAATGTTGTCTATAGAGTAACATTATCAGGAAACCAAGAAAAAGTAGAGCAAAGAGCCATGGAACTGGTAAAAACATCTAACACGTTGTAGTGTCCAAAGGCTTGTGTGTGGATAATAACTCCAGTATTTCATCTTTCAAAACCTCTAAGTTTATAATGAAAAAAGCCTGCTGCAAGTCCCATAATGCTTTGTGATATGACATCACGACCCTGTTACAGTTTTTAGATAAACAACAATGCATTGCTGTTGAAGGCAATTATAAATGTGTAGTGCTTTGGTGTGATTCACTGTACAATATAAGATAAGACTATTCACAATGGAGAAATTTACTTGTTACAACCTGAGCCAGTGTTGAAAAAAATAAAAAACCTTTATTGACTCATGCATAGTGTCAAGTTAGTGCTAGCTCTGCAAATGCCACCTTCATTTCCAGTTTTAGTATTAGCATAGCCTACTTATGCTGCGTTCCAGTTGTCCTCGGAGGTCGGAACTCCGAACTGGGAGTGATGTTTCCTCCGAGTTACTGTGTTCCAGTTGTCAGGTCGGGAATTTTAATGAGATAATGACACAAATACATCATTTAAGATACAACGTTGGTAAAAGTCAGGTGTTTATGCCCCTAACTAACTTATTTTATAAACCCGAACAGTGTGGTTGTATTTATGTTTTCATCATGTTCCAAGTCATTTACAGAGCGCAGTTAGCTCTTGTTGTCATTAGCCCCTGGTGCGTTAGCAACATTAGCATCGCAGGTCAAACAGTCTATTTAATAACTGCTGAGGCTCAACTGCAGCTGGAGCCGAGTGACAGACAGCGGGCGAGAAACAGAGGGCAACTAAAGGGTTAGAAACACAAGAAATACATAAATATAGCAGTCGGCTGTTTTATTTACTTCCAACACTGGGCGCTGCCATGTTGTTTTCTGTAACTCTGGCTTGAGAGATCCAACGCGAGTTTCCCAGTCGGAATTACAAGGTTGGTGCGCGTTCCAGTTGAAATGTCCTGGTCGGAGCTTGGAAATTCCGACTTCCGAGGACAACTGGAAAACACCATAACCCTCATAGTTGTGGATGTAACTCGATACATACAGTTTGAACCCCTTTTCCCTCTTGCGTATTGGAGCAGGAGAACGAGTTGATGGTTATTTTTGGGTAGGTCCAGGCGGATCAAACTTACATCCACAACTACGAGGGCTAAGCTATGCAAAAAAACGGAAATGAAGGTGACGTCCGAGGAGCTAGCACTAGCTTGACTTGAATTACCAATTCAAGGTCATTTAAGATGCAAAGTATATTTTTCTTTCGTTATGGGATATACTTTATAGACCATTGAAACACATAGTATTTCCAGATCATTAGGTTGAAAAACATACAGCAGGGGTAGGATGTAGGAACGTTTTCTTCTTTGTGGTGGGACAATTGTCTTTCTTGTCAGAAGACCAGGGGCCAAGAGGTTTCCCTACTAGTGGCCCAAAGTAAATTCTCCAAATCTCACTGTTGAACCTCACAAGAAATGTTAAGAGCGTGTTTCCTGAGAAATTTTTAATTAACTAAGTACATATGAAAGTCTACGGTGCAGAGTTATTATAGCACTGCTGTATGAATACGTGCAAGCAAGAGGTAATGTTGTACAAATTGAAATGTGGGCTAGTTAATATGAATTATCAAACAAAATGCAACTACAACTTTTACTGCTGTTACAATACTTACTACTAACACAGCTTTCTACTTTCTGAAAGCTTATAGTGTTAGTACTTTATGTTATTTTGTTTGATACATATATTGCATTTGGTAAAACACAATGCTCAATTATTTAATTTCCTGAACTGTTCAAATGTTGTGAGATGTGTATAACAGTCAGCGCTATCTGAAAGCTTATTGCCAATGCTATTAGTGAGCTTAAAATGTTATGAAACATATCCAAATCATATATGATACATTAAAAAAAAGATCATCTGGTTCTTTGATAGAGGGCTGGAGTTTGCCCCAGGGCCTGATGTTGATTCCCCTTGATCTACAGTAGATACAGTACAAAACTTGAATAACCCCAGTTTATAACCCACTTTTTCAGGAGCTCATCTTCAGAGACCGAAACTGTTTATGTAAACATAATGTCCTGTATATATTTCTTTTAATACTTAAAGAGATGTCTGAGATTTGATCTTTGCCGACCCAGCCCCGTAGGCAGAAGCTAAACATTGTTGATACAGCAGCTTCCAGAGCCACAGCTCAGTTTGTTTGCAATGCAAGAACAGAAAGTTACAAAGGTCAAGTTCTCTTTAGTTGCGGTCGACAATTAAAGCAATTCAACCAAAGCTCAAGAGTGTTTCATTGCTTCACGATTCCGACCTGCTACAGTCTCAAGGCAGACTAAAAACTGTCATTGTTATTCTATGAGTGCTCTGGGTGCTTAAATATTTCACTTTGTTTTGGCTTTTGGGACGTTTGGGCTCTACCACCATTATGCTCTGTGAAATACCTACAGCTGTCTTATTCATAAAACATAATCATATACCTTTACAGCAGTACCTTTGCCTTGACATCATAAGCTGAACTTTGGAGTTGTTTTCAATGTAGAGTTTCAAGTTTGAAAAGAACCAAAAGAGTACTCTGAGCTGTAAAGTTAAGTGTCTATTCAGTGCATTTTTGCAAGAATATCAGCTCTTTTAAAACTAGAAACCTTTGGTAACATTCTTGGTAAACAGTGGAAAGCTTTGATTGAGGCTGGTCTGGCCTTACTATGTAGAGTTTGTAAGCTCTTCCCGCTTGAAACTAAACAACAGAATGGAACAAAAGATGGATGCAATGTAGGCCCAAACTCCAGCTAGGTACTCCTGACCAAACTTTGCTCAAGATCTGGAAATGGGTCCCCAAGCACTCCACTGAGGTCATCCATTGATTCTGTTAGGTTACATTGAAGGATGGCTCAAATGCAGTGGATACATTTCCCATGGGGGCTATAAAACCAGGTTTCTTCTCTTGAATGCATCTTAGAGAAAAATTGGTTTGGCTACTTATTTATTTATGAAAACCTAAGAGCCCTATACGATTCCATTTCTTTTGTGGCCCAAACTCATTCCCAACATCCCAATTCTTCACATGAATGAGTTTATACACAGGTTTTACATTATTACTAGTATTCATCATGGAAATTATGACACATGAAAGTTAGGTTCTTCAGGATGAAAACTGACTCACACTTGACAAAAGTTTACAAAAGTTGATCATTTTCAGCGACAGCAACACTGACCCAACCCATCCCACTCTCACCTACGCAAAATTCAGATAGAGAAATGCAGTGTATAAAGAAGAGTTTTGATCATACTGCAAGCTCACAATTAATGCAAATGCCCTATAATTACATGGAAAACAAATTACATTCCACTATTAGTAAAAAATGAATAAAAAATGGGTACAAGCCATTTATAATTGAATTGCAGGATGGAAATACCATGCCTTGGCGGAGGTAATCTCCAGGTCCTTCAAGTTCAACGTTTTACACAATTCAACAAGTCCGACACAAATATGATGATGCAAGCTCCGCCTCCGCAGCAGAATTTCCCCGTGACCAAAGCCAGTCGTGTGTTTCGAGGCCCGACTGTAGAAGAGCTGTATCATTTGGTAAAGCATTTGATTCCCTGCCCACGTGGATGGAGCTTTGTGTGATGTTTCTAAGTGTCGTCCGTGGAGGTTGACATATTCCGGCTCCTGTGAAACCGTGACAGTATCGAGACTCATTGCCGAGAGAGCAGCCTGTTCATTGCAGATAAATGCTGCTTATACCCGCTGGCATCACGCTGTAATCATTTGAAGTGGTGAATTCTTATTTAAAAGCTACAGCTAGACAGAGAAAGGCGGAGAAGAGGAAAAACATGTCCGGATTTTAACAGCAGCCTCATGTTGGGCAATTCATTTTTGTTTTTTTTTGCAATCGGTTGCGTTCACGTGATGTTTCAACATTCTAAAGAGTCTATAGTTTAAAATGGAAGTGGAGGGCAGCTGATAAATCCACATGAAACAAAAACTTTCACAAAGTTCAATGGGCCTCATTCATGAAACAAACTTATGCACAAATTTGTTCTAAAGACCGACTTAAGAATTTTTTGGCATTCACAAAATAGTTGAAAGAGTTCTTCTGGAAGAACAAATCCGAACAGTCAGGAGGACTCTTACGCACAGAAAATCTGCAGTTTTAGAATATTATCACAGTCAAAATGGGCCCAAAAATGCTATGTCTTACACAACATGAGTAACATTTTTCAAAAAATTATTCCATTTAAACATTTTTTTTTTTTGAGAGAATGACAGTGATCAGAGGTGGTATAGAGCAGAAATAGTTAGCGTAGCACCTGTCATAATCAGAGAGACTTTAGACAAAATACAGGAGGCTATTCACAATAAGATTAACGGTTTAAAAAAAATAGTAGCATACACATATTAAATACAGTACTTCAAAAAGTTACTCACATATACTCGAGTAAATGTAAATGAGTACTGCCTCATGCTCTTGTCATGCCCAAATATGGATGTTTAAAGGGTGTGTCTTTGTATTTACATCATTACAGTCAATATAATGTAAATGTCCTGATAAAGAGGGGAGTGGTGTTCTTAGAGTCACCTTCATGAATTTTGGGGCGTCTCTCTTTAAAAGAGTTTTGTCTTCTTAAGAACGCAGAAAGAAGAAAATATTCATGAATGAGGCCCATTGTCTGTCTGTCAGCACATATGAACTAAGGCCCACTTGGGTGTGTGGCTTGACAGGACATTCACCTTCAAAAACATTAATGGCTAAAGTTAAAGCTAGACTTGGTTTCCTGTATCGTAGCAAATCATTCCTCACCCATTTTGCTAAACTCTTTGAAAACCTTTCTCTCCCGTAGTTGTACTGGCACCTGCTCCACCGGAAACAGAATTCTGTAACATGAACGCAACTTATTATTTGATAGGAAGCCTTTCTTTTGAAACATATTTCCTTTGCTGTTCTCATTTCTCATCTGAAACCCCAAAAGAAAGTCTACTTCAACTTCGACAGGTGTATGATGCCTCACTTAATTCCGCACACAAGTTTGGTCGCTGGCACCGATAACGATACATCAAGTTTTGAATAGAAAGTAGTTTAATTTCCCCCTTCAGAGCAGAGACAGATGGGGACTACTTTACCACAAAACCAGGACAGACAAGTGACTGCTTTACATCAAGACACAGAGTAACAAAGTGTTCAGACGTGTAATCTTTTCCCAAACACAATGTTGTTGATAGATCTGGCTGTGGCTGACATGCCCAGAATGTTTTGCATGCGCTCCTTTGTGGATTGGTGTCAAAAAGCCTGGGGGGCATCTTAATCCTTCTTCTTCAAAATAGGACACGTTTTTCATAAATTACAACGGCATACATAATTACTGTGCCACTGGTGGTACATGAGCAAGTCGACGGTGCAGAGTTACTAAAGCACTACGGACTGAATAGGTGCAAGCAAGAGATAAACTGTAGTTAGATAGTAATTCAAGATTCAAGATTCAAGATTCAAGATTATTTATTTGTCAAACCATAAAATGGTTCGAAATTATGTTTCTCTCATCCTTGATTGTGGAGCGGGGGGAGGGGAAAGAGGGGAGGGAGGGAGGGGAGGGAGTTCAGCTTCCCGATGGCCCTGTGTACAAAACTGTTCCTCAGTCGACTGGAACTGACCCGTAGATTCCGCAGTCTCCTCCCTGAAGGCATCACCCTGAAGAGACTGTGTGATGGGTGCGAAGGGTCCTTGGCGATTTTGATGGCTTTGCGGGTGAGACGGGTGGAGTACATGTCCTTAATAGAGGGGAGAGGGGCCCCACAGATCTTCTCCGCTGCTCTCACGATGCGCTGGAGGCTCCTTCGACAGGAGGCAGTGCTGGCGCTGTGCCACACAGTGATGGAGCTGGTCAGGATGCTCTCTATAGTCCCTCTGTAGAAGTTGGACATAGCAGAGGCTGGGACTCTGGCTCTTCTCAACTTGCGGAGAAAGTAGAGTCGCTGATTACTTTTCTTGACCAGTGATGTGGTGTGCATGGACCAGGAGAGCTTCTCTGTGATGTGCACACCCAGAATTATCAGACACAATGCAAATACAACTTTTCCACAGCAGTTTCCAACAATCAGGCCTACAGTATATTCCATACATTTAGACCTGATACACAGACCAATATTATTTTCTCTTTTAAATCTGCCTGATCTGCTCTTAAAAGTAAAACTTGTTTCATAAAA
>OMNZ01043989.1:2550-19829 GCA_900303255.1 Lesueurigobius sanzi | reverse complement strand
AAATGTGCTTATAAACTCATCTCTAAGAAGAAAAAGGATTTTAGAAATGTGTGAGGAAAGTTAGGAATGTGTTTGGACCACAACTATCAATTTATTTTACTTGCTCCCTCTTTCATTATTTGTAATAAAAAAATTGGGTATAGTGCCTTTAATGGGGAAACATCGACTGAGATCTTCAGATTTACGTCTGAAAAGTAACAATTTATGCATTTTGTATTATTTGATATAAGAGGTAAGCAAATCAAGACATTATTTGCTGTAGAAGATTCACAGAGCGGACAGTTGATGTTTTAAAGTGGGCTAAAGTTAGCAGGAAGTTAGCATGTTCGGACTTCAATATAAAGTGTTTAGCCGTTCATTGTGGCTTAATTTGATCAAATTGGATCAAATCCAAGATCAAATTCAAATGCCCATATAACTGTGAGTCATTTTGCAGCTTCTTATATCTCAACATTGCTTTGTTTTTGACCTATGAACGGCTCTGGTGTCACCGAAAAGGGGGCGTTAACCTTTTTGTTGCTCCTGTCTATCAGAGAAATCCATTGATGGAATAACTCATAAATAATAATTCAGGATGTGTAGGTTCTCAGTCGTACAGGAGTTGTCCATTTTAGGCCAAGTTTCTTCAGTCTTCATCTGTACTCTGTAGTTGAAGTGTGGGACATTTCGATCTTAGTCCAAAGATCGTCCTCAGCGATCTCATTCTTTGGGCATATAGTGTTGCTGAATCTAAAACTGACAAACTGAATCAACCCCAGTTCTGTTTGCTTAGTTAAATCCAGGTGGTGGTGTTTTTCTCTCATCCAAGAGGCTTCATTCGACACTAAAGATCCGTGGATAAAGTATCAGAATAGTCTTTATTGCCATTGTCAAAAAAGGGCAGGCTATTTTTTATTTTTTATTGGGACTACAGTGTAGCGCTTTGAGAAACTTGTGACACAGGCTTGAAAAGCACAATACAGCCATTATTTATTATTACTATCGATTGCATCATCCACATGTCAAAGTTTATCAAAAATCCTCGACTCATCTACAGTGTCTCTACTCTAGTATTACACGATGGAATTCCAGAACGTCAAATTATTATTTCCTCTGGACTGGATCTTCATGGGTTTCATAACAAATTCAGAAGAAATGATGATACTAAAACTCTCTTTGGATAAAGAATTCTTATTTTTTTTTAATTTAATTTCATTCCTGGACGACTGAGGCCTGATATAAAGGCAATAGTTACAGCAAATTGTAGCCAGATTGGTGAAGTTGTGACAGTAAGAGAGGTGATCTGGGCGAATAATACTCACAACTAAATGATTTAGCAAAATAGCAATTTTGTATAAGGTAAGGTAAACTTTGTCGTGCCCGAGAGGAAATTCATCTTGGGGTACAGTGCCATATTAGCTGCATTATGAAAGCATAACAGAAAAACACTCATCTTCCTCAAACTAGAATAAAAAGTTAGTTTCTGGTCCAGCCGTTCAAGTTCATAGCCGCCACATTATCTAAAAAGTTACAAAATTTAAAACTATCAAACAGCAAATTACCAATCTGTTTTGACATTTTGTACATCAGCCTAATGTTAACCCACAGCAGCCTTACAAATTTAGGCTACCACATTCCATCACAGCTCACAGAATCATTTTAATCCATTTCTTCACCTCTCACCTGGATTTGCACTTATCCACTTGTGACAGATGTGTCTTTGTGGAGTCTGGAGTGCTACCACTACACAAGGCAGCACTTCTCACAGAGCAGAACGACATCATTTTCAAATTGGCATAAAAAAAAAAAAGCCCTAAACATGAGCGTATTGCGGGGATGAGACGATTTTACCGTTCCCTCCCCCCTTTGGCTCTTTTGTGTCTTTACCTCTCTCCCCCCCTCTCTACACCCTCCGCCCCTTCTCATCTCCTCTGAGGAAGAACTTCAAAGCATCTCTGAAGTCAGTACAGGGCTGGAGCGAGGGGATCCCTGGGGACACCACAACGCACGGTTATGCACACACACACACACACACACACACACACACACACACACACACACGGCAGAGCGAGGGCACATTGCGGTGGCTAACAAGCAGACAGACAGCGGCCTTTGTGGAGTGACAGCTTCAAACGGGCCCACTCAGAACAACTGATTCTGAAGTCAATGTCTATTCTTAAGGAGGCTTTGACTCCGGCATGCAGTTTTTTTTTTTTAGGAGGATGCCACCAGAGGAAGGAGTCTAATGAAGCTAATATTTAATTTAGAAATAACACATCAGAGAGCGCTAATGAATTAATCAACAACTATTATCACAGAGCAGGAGGACAAAGTTCAGTAGAAACGCCCCCGCCCCGGCCGCTCAAAGAAAAAGAAGAAGATAAAAAAAAAGAAAGTTTGTCTGAATTATTTAGTTTTTGGTCCTTGATCTAAGTTTTATTTAATGTTTTTCTGCTTCTTGATGAGGATGAAACTGGGGCTAAGTTCGCTTTGATCCGAAGATGAAGAAAGGCCCTCTCTTGATCTTCTCGGCTCGGCTCCTCCGCAGAGGGCTGACCTCAAACCTAAGTCACACTGCGGGGAACGGCACGGGCGAAAATGATTGAGCCTCGCGGATTTCTGAATGTCAAGTGCGGTTTATGAGCGGACGGCGGGAGGGGGGATCAACAGTAGCTAAACATAGCGTCTTTATCCCTATACAAAGGGACTCAAAGAATGTTTTTTTTTTCTCGTCGTGGAGATGAGTCACAGTTATGCAAGCCGAGCCAGTGTCTGTGGGCCGCGGCGTGCCAAGCCTTTCGGATCAACCGCAGAGATGAGATGACACCTGTGTGCCGCTGCGAGACTGCGCAGTAACGGGATCAAACTTCAAAAGAGGTGCAGGGGAGAGCACGTGGGTTCAAACGGCCTGGATTAAAGATGGATGCCCTATTTTTTGTTAACATGGGAAGCACATACGCAACAGAAACATCAAAAATATGCCCTTTTTTTTTTTAGGGGAGACAAATAAATCTTGGCAAGATGTTCATTCATTTTTTATGTTGAGGAGACTCGCCTGGTTACCCATTTATATACATTTCATGGTAATACACTGCAAAAAGTGATCTAAAATTAACCTCTTAAACCCCAGCATGCCAAATTTGGGTCCTGTAGGGTATAAGAGGTTAAAGCTGTTTTGGTTGACAGTCCATTCAGTTGCAAATTAATCAAAGTGGACACTTCTAACAAAAGTAAGCACCATCTCGAAGGCCACATGAAACTCCCGGGAGGGCTGAGTTTGAGCACCCCTGGTTTAGATAATGTTCTGGGTCTTTATTTGCACAGGACTCGGTGAAGTGGAGGCAGGGATCTCTAAACCTTTCAGAAAAATCTGTCAGTTGCCCCAAAAATGATCAAAATTGCAGACTTTACTTTTCTTTAGAGTGGACCTGAGTTTTTATGTTTTCAAATCACAATTGAATCGTCAAATTTTTCGTATTTGATGGTGCTTTTGTCAACTATTTTGGGCCCACTGCGCCTTGTGTGTCCAATTTGGGTCCTGTGGGGTATAAGAGGTTAAGTAACATTTTCTTGAAATAGCTAGACTTGAGCAGGTAAGTAAAATTATCTGTATTTTTGTGCTTATAATAAGAAAAAATGTTTACTTCTAGATTACGTTTTGCAGTGTAGGGCGATCAGACGTCCCAGTTTACCCAGGACAGTCCCGTGTCCCTGTGAATTTAGCCAAAACTTTAGCCAAAATTTGTCCCAGTTCTGTCGAAGGAGTCCTGGTTTTACACCAGTGCCATGCCTGAAACTTCGAGACATCTTTCCCTGTGTTCATCAAACACAGTTTCCATAGCAACTGAACAATTTAATTTAATTTAACTTTCTATCACCTCAGTGCCCCATTTAACTAGCATTAGACATTTTACAAACAAACAAGTGTGTGTACATAGCCATACCAATAGACATAATGGCCACAACTGCTAGATACATTTTTAGATCCTTTACGACAATATGGAATCAAATTTAGCAAGAAAGTTATTTCAGAGGGGCTTATACACACCAACACATCAGCGCATTTGTCATATTTCTGAATAAGATATTTTTGATGAGAATTTTGACTGTAAAAACTGAAAATCAAGCATGGGTTTAAATGACTTGATTTCAGCATATTTATCTTATTTTGAGTAGTTTTGACTAGATTAGACAGATTCACTACTGTCATCTAGATTGTTTGGCTTGTTTCACAATATTTCTGACTGCTTCTAAGGTAATCTCGCTTGAAATAAGAAAAGAAAAATGTCAATAGGGCAAGACCATTGTGCTTACCCCACAAGTGAAATGCACAGATTTCACTAGAATCACACTCAAGTTTTTACTCTTTGAAACATGTAAATAAAACTTTGTGCTAAACTATTATACCAATCATTTTTGCACAAAACCCTTTTCTGCTCTACGGTTATGCCGTTTCCCGTGTTTTTTCACTTATGTGTCTGTATCAAGAATGTTACGAAACAGATCTCTAACAGCCAGGGGAGGAGGCTGAGTGTGATGGTCGGTGCATTCAGGTGCACTAAACGGGCGAGTGGACAGAGCAAGCTGCATTAGTCCGGACTCTGGAGAAGAAGCGCTTCTCCGTAACAACAGCACATACTAGATCATGATCGCTGCCCAAGGACCTAGATGCGCCAAGGCCTATTTGTTCTCTCTCTCTGTTGGTGGCTCATACTACCTTAAAGACAGCCGTATAAAGTCATGCATCTCGTCGACAGCGTTTCTCAAACTGGTGGTACTTGGGTTTCTTTATCATCCGTAATTTTATAATTTATCCATATAGATTGCATGTACTTAAAGAATTGTATTTCCGTTGGAGCCGGTGCAAACACAACTGTATGTGAAGAAGAGTTTTTGGAAGAAATTTCACAAAAATAAAGTTGACATAGTTACAGTATGCTTGAACATTATTTGATAGTGATTGGCTTCACAAACCTGTCAGATTATTCTTATGGCTGAAAGTCCTCTCTACTGGCCAACATCATCCACATGTTTTTGAACATTGTCACCACTTTTGGGCACCTTTATGAGAACATAAGTAGACCTTAGTTCATGCTGACAGAGAAGGCATTGAACTAAGAACATGCATTTTGATAGTTACAATAATTACTAGCACAGAATTTCCAGTTGTCCTCCACCTCATTTTAAACTATTGGCTCTATAGAATGTTGTGATGTCACTTGAACGCAACCTATTAATAATGGATAATGCTATTTATTCTTTAGTAATGCATTCAAGTTTTTATGATTCACACCCAGTTTAGACATAATTGTAGTTACCCAGACAGTCCTGATTTTATCTTGATCTAGGCTTGGTACATGGAATGTCAAACATTTGATGAGAGGGCACTTGGTGTAAAATGTTTGAGGACCACTGCTCTAACTTATATGTTCAGCAAGCCGCAAAAATATGCCGAAAATGACTGTTAAGAAATTGCGTTGATCATTTTTGTAATGTTAGATTCGACCTGTGAGGAATTACTATATTATAATATTGCTATAACACAGTTATCATTATTATAAATTGAAATTAGATAGATTAAACAGGCACAGTTAGTCTCAAAGCACTTGTTGTGGAGACCTCAGAAAGTAAAAAGTAGTTATTCTCTTGGAATAACTGTGTGTGTTCTCTCTCTGATTAGCAATTTCTGATGTTTACTTCAACAACATTTAATTAAGACGTGCCATAAAAGCACAGCTGCTGAATCTACAGATGTGGCTTGTTTTAGAGCAGAATAAGGGAGCCGCAGAATGACTTGTTGATTTCTGTAATGACACTATTGTTTGCTTTGCTCGTGCTTCCGAGAGAGATCGCTTACAGCTAGTCATTACCAACAGCCATCGATCATAAGGCTAGACAATGAGAAGGGGAAACAAGTGCAGAGGGGAATGTAAAGATACCCTGAGAAAGGTCTATAGTGTGAAGAATTCAATGTGAACCATCAAAATGCAGATTTTTCTATTTTAAAGTGGACATATCATGCATAAATCGTAAAAACAGGCTTAAAATCTTTCATTAGGATGTCTGTTTATTGATATTTTACATTTTACAAATTCAAATAATGCCTCTGTAAGGATGACATGATGTTCATAAATAGTAGTGCCAGGGCTGATGAGGATGTGGTCTGGCTCGCCCCCTACAGCCAACAGGGGGAATCACATGGTCAAAGTAAACAATTAGCTTTGATTTAAACATGTGGCTAGTAGCGCAACAGAGTTTCTGTGTCCACGCTATGAGGTTACCTTTAGATGGAAACGATCTGAACCAAAAACGTAAAAGTGCCATTTCGTTTTCACTTTTAACTCCGTGTTTAGACGGTTGTTTCTGGGTGAAATCTGCATTTAAATGGCAGCACAAAACTGTGAGAAATGTCACATTTATTTCTGTTGTTGCCTGGTAACATCACTAGATACTTAATTTACCCATGTATTTTAACATGAGTACAGCAGAATGAGTCTATAATAGTATAAATAAAGCAACAGCGGCACAGATGAAGTAGCTAATAACTTTCCCTATGGTCAGAGGTTCATCTCTGTGCAGAGTTACATGAGTTGTTGTTGCTGCAGGACCTCATCACAATAAAGCTGTTCCTCTCGCTGGAATAATGGGGACTTTTATTTTGAAGTGCCAAAGGAAGCATTAGTTGCTCTTAGCAAAAACTTGATATTTCTTCAGTGGATAGTTTCTGTTCTCCTCTGTGCCGTGGATTACTTTTCAAGACTTTTTCTTCACCGTGCATTGGCGTACTCCGTGGTCTGGGATGGTGCAGACAAAGCAGAAAGCTGGACATCGCGGGGTTACGGGGTAAGTCCCAGCTTTCTCTTCCCCCTCTTCCCCCACCGCTCAGAGCAACACTACCAAACGCACCTGCTTTTGCGTCGATGCCGGGGTGAATCACTTTGCAGTGTTCCACTCTGGAGGGAGTATTCACTTTTTTCTGTTTTCGAGCCCCCAAAACGCCGTTACCGTCTTAACGACATGGACATCCGATGAAATGTTTTACGTTTTTCACCCCGGAGCGTTATCGTGTACAGTGCCCCTGAGACAGAACGGCTCAGAACTGATCCAATATTGGATTGTTGTCTTTAAAAACGTGCAGGGCAGTTTGGGGGTTTGAACGATGACGTAATTGTTCCAGGAAGTAGAAAACGAAGCGCTGCAGAAGTCAACATGAACGGACCAACGCAAACAGGATAAAATCAAAACTGCGTGAATGAAGTGAAATACTGCTCCAGGTCTGTTTTTGACGAGGGAACAACATTATAACGTGGTTAAAAGCTTGAAAAAGTCGATTTAGCATGATATGTCTCCTTTAAAGGCTAATCTCTCCGTCATTAGTGGGTGAATCTGCATAAAACAAAAACATTTTCACAAAGTTCAGTGTCTTCTCTTTTAGCAAAAATGAAGTACAGCCAAATTATTTTCTCATTAACATGTTCAAAAGTGGTAACAATATTCAAAAATATAATATAATATGACTGGTTTGTGGATCAACATTTGTGGATTTTGGTTTCTTTTCCATAGTTATATTGGCCCATGCCCTCAAACTGAAATTATGAATCTAGAACATGAACGCAACAGATCGGGATACGAGCACTTACCTTATAAACCAAAATTCTACTCGGCCAATTGAAATTATATTCAAATGTATTAACTCATATCATCCACTACCCAAGGACACAAGTCAGCACACTGAGAAACGTAATGTAGATTTGCTTAAATTGACTCAAATTCAGAATATTTATGTAAATTTGAGAGTTTTTGACACTCATTCATTCAAGCCTTTTAAACCCATGCTTGATTTTTTAGTTTTTGTAGTGCACTGGATCGAACCAACACATGGGCGAGTGCTCTACCAACTGAGACAGCGAATCCTCCAGCGAATCTCAGCGACTGTAAGACATTGCGACGATCCAAAACTAGGTCTGAAACTTTTGAAAGGGAATATGAAAAGGAAAAAAAAAATCAAGTGAGCGACATTTGTAAGACCAAAGAATCTGTCACATTTCAAAATCTGACTGTGACTGTGACAACGCACCGCATCCCTAAGACAAACATGACAACTCCCCTAACTGCGATATTGCACCCCTCTTTTCACAAACCTCCCTTGATTTACTTGGAAAAAGCTGCAGTCTTATGGGGACGTCTCAAAAAGTCCAAACTCAAACAAAAGGCTTGTCACGAAAACTCTCCCTCGCCTCCAATGACGCAGCAGTGGAATTAAAACCACCGACCTACAGCTCCCTGAGGGGAATCTGAATTGCAGACAGCCACACACACACACACACACACACACACAAACCCTGACAAACCTTTTAAATAAAACATAAAGGAATTACCACCTGCAGCGCCAGCATACAGCCCGGCAGCCTGCTCAGAGTCCTCATGCCAAACAGCTAAAGTGCACTTTCAAGGAGAATCGCACAGTTTTCGCGTCTCTTGTCGAGTAGCGCTGGCATGGCTCTCTTTGAAATTAGCATAGGCACCCTGGTGTGTCTTGACGGCTGCATGGATTCGCAGTTTTAAGATTTTTTGAAAATACGAACCTTATTGGGCCGCACAACACAAGGCATTATAGCTATATTTTTCGTTTGAGATGAGGTTTGCTGTCACTAGTTCGTCAGTGGGTCCGCTGAGTGTCCTTGAAGATGCAAGGAAATAGGACAGTAGAGTTTGTCACTGGGACTAAGTGCGTGTGTGAAGGGATTGGAAAGAGGAGCCGACGGGGCAGAAGAGAATGCAGCAAAGTTCCAAACGGCCAATAAAAATAGTAAATACATTGAATGTTTTTGTAATCATGTTATAAAATATACCGCATTGATCGAAATGTAAATAGGCTTTCACTTAATTTGACATTGTTCAGTCTTTTTTGCCAATCTTTTTGGAGCATGTTTTTCTACCCTACCCAGTACCGTAATTTGAGTGGATAAATGAATGAGTTGATTTGGATTAATCCATTATGTTTACATATAAAACAACAAGAAAATACATGTCTGAATAAGAGTGGAAAGAAGTAAGTAACCTATTCTTCCAACTCTTTACACTGCAAAAAATAATCTAGAAATAAATAACATTTTAAACATTTTACCTTGGTTTGAGTGACTCATTTCAAGAAATCTGCCAATGGGATATGTTTTTTTTACCCTTAAATTAAGAAACAGACATACACAACAATATTGTTTCAAGATTTGTCTAATTTTCAGAGCAATTTGATCTTTTTATTTACTGAATTTAAGTGTAAAACTTACCCCATTGGCAGATTTCTGGAAATTTGTGTCTCAAACTAAGGGCAAATTTGCTTTAAATAAATTTCAAGAAGAATTTGCTTATGGTTTGTCCCCCTGAGGAAGGCCTGTGGGCTGAAACTAAGTCTATTATAGACATGCCATAAAGAATAAAGGCATTTTAATTCATCTTTGAGAGCGTGCCTTGGTTTTTCTGCTTTTTTATACATTGACAACCCCCCACCAAAGAGCACCTCTCATACTACAATTTTTCATTACTACCTGGAGGTGCATAAAGCGCCCTCTTCTTTTCCTTTGTTCACAAGAATTTGCTTATGTCTAGATTACTTTTTGCAGTACAAAACAATCCGCTTCCTTCATTAGCCACATTCAAAGCTAGTGCTTGTGAACCATCAGTATTTATTATTAAGAGTTTTAGAAATGTGATACATTTAGTTGAAATAAAACATCTAATTCTGAATAGTTAATAGCATGTTTGGATTTTTTGCACGTTTGTTGACGACATGTTTAGATTTTGACAACAGGCGCCTTCTAAAGAGACAGACACTGGGAAAGCCACAAGACTGAGCTGCGCTACTCTCGTTTGTCTATGCGCCGGCGCCTAATACACGCTAATCCCTCTATCAGCCTCTTACCTCACCTGCCTGGCTATCTCGCCAACAGGAGGGACAAAATGGAAGACTGCCTTTCTGAGTGTTTTACTTCAACCTGGCACAAGTCGAGGATTCGGTCAGCGCTGTCACTGCCCATCGCGCACACAAGCTCTCCTGCAGACTTTTTCTCTTTCTGCCTCAGCCGCATGTCATGAACCGATTACCGATTCATGTGGAGCCCGAGATAAGGTCCGCTGGAGAGAAAACTGATTATTTGGGTTGTTGGCATGAACAGCAGTGGGCAAAAAGAAAAAAAAAAAAAACTGTCTTGAGGAAAATGATTAGACTTCTATTAAATCATGACGTGCATCATACGGAGCAGATGCGGGAAACAATTTCATCCAGAAACATAAATGCATTTTGAAAGGAAAAAAAGAGGCTGGTCACTGGTCAGGGGTAGTTCAAGCCACCCCCGATTGACTATCAGCGCCGGCTCCAGAACAAACTGACTGAGGGTGCATCAGTGGGTGCAAATAGACACCCTTACCATTAAAATACATTGTGATGCCACCAAAACTGTGTGAGATCTGCGCCTGGTGACTATACTCCAAGTGGAGAAGTATATTTCATTTACCTATAATCAAACACGAAGTACGCATACAAGCTCCCCAGAATGATTCAAGCGAGAGTTCAATTCTCAATTTAAATGTTGCTTAAAGAGATGGGTGGGTCTTATGCCACACAAAAAGAAAACTATGTGCCCCCCCCTGGGTCATCCTAATGAAGAAAGTCAGTGGACATATCTGTGTTGCCTACAAACTAGCGAGCTTCCAGCAATTTACTAACATACACTGCAAAAAAGTTCTAGAAATGTAGAAAAAGTACATTTGCCTATTTTCAAGAAAGTTTTTTATATCATTTAAATGAAGAAGTAAACATCACATCACTCAAAATCAGATTTAATTAAAAAAAAAAAAAAATATTGATGTTTTTTCATAATTAAAGTGTAAAAAAAAACCTTCCCCATTGGCAGATTTATTTAAATGAGTTACTAAAAATCAAGACATTTGTAGGTTATTTCTAGATTACTTTTTGCAGTGTATGTTCTACCGATTATTACAATAAGTGTGAAACAATATCCCACCACTATTTCTATTACAAAATGCCCACAGCAAATTCGCAAAACACAAACTTTTCGCACCATAAACCAGCGGAAATGTGCAAAAAGCAGCCACCACAGCACGTGCCGCAAAGTGCACCCCTCTCGCCTTTAGGACAGTGCGGTTTGAGCATCACAACATTAGCCCGACAATACAACAAAAGGGGAGTGAAGCTGTGACATCTGATACCGCTCAGCAAAGAACGGGGCACTGAAAGAAAGAAAGAAACACCAGCTGGCCACGGTGTAACGTTAGCTACATTGGATCGTAAAGTAGCACCATCTGCAAAGCGAGGCATCCCAGCAAAACGTGGTCTCAAAACACTCTTTTTACTCTTTCCTCAACAAACAAAGATGCAAAGAGAGAATAGATTTAAAAAAAACAACAACAAAAAAACACAAGAGGCCACCGTACACACCGCCTTAATCTAGTCATACGGTATTAATGAACCAGGAAGGGAAGAAGAGGGGCTTGTTGTTCGTGGATGCACTGCCTTTAACTTGACTATTTTTATTTTACGCTGTGCCAAAAAGTCTTACCTTTACGAAGAGCGGGTCTCTCGGGGGGGCAGAAAGGCGTGCTTCTGGGGCTTTTCTTCGGGGTTTCTTGCGTGCGGATGAGCGGGATCTGGTGCTGGTGCTGATGCTGAGCAGAGTGATGGTTTTTGTCGTAGGGGTTGTTAGCCTGCTGCCTCTGCTCGGCTTGTGGTGCTGAAGTGGACAGCGCACCGAGCAGCTCTGGGAACAAAAAGCCTCGGCTGCGCCTTGCTCACGCCGCGGGTGCGGAACAGCGCCCCCTGCAGAGTCGGAGGGGCATCGGCGGCGCGGAGTTCAGCACTTGGACAGCGTCACCTAGTGCTCAAATCTGTCTCTTTTTTTGTCATAATTATTAGGGCTGGGTATTGTTCTTTTTTTTTTTTTCGATACTAGTACCTTAACGATACTTGGTTTACGATACCGATACCTGAACAATACTTTTTTCGATACCTATGTTAAATTATTTGTCATCTACAAAAAAAGTAAATATCTAGATAAGATTAAATGACCCAAATTCATCTTATTTATCTAAATCTGACCTGTTTTGATGAGTTCAGGCTCATTTGACCTGATTCTAACTTGTTCTAAGGTGTTTTTGACTTCAATGTTCAATATTTCTACTCATTTCCTTTTTTATTTAAATGTATTTACCAATGGGGTAGAAAATTGTCCTTTTGGCAGTTTTATTTTCCTAATTCAAGTGAGATTACCTTAGAATCAGTAAAAAACTGTCATGAAATAAACCAAATAATGTAGATAACAGTAGTAAATATGTCTAATCTGGTCCAAACTCCTCTAAACAAGACTAATATTCTCAAATTAAGTCATTTATCCTCGTGCTTGATTTTTAGTTTTGTTGTAGAACCATAAAACAGAACAATAATGATCATTTATTCAATAAAATACTGTTTCTTTTAGTGTTTTTATCATTTATTTGAGCTGAAACACCTCAGTCACTTTCTTTAGTGCAGTCTCAAATTTGCTTTGAAAAGAAAAATATTTTTTCGGTACCCGTTTTCGGTACCAATTTATTTTTCGATACCGGTAGTACCATAGTTATTTTTTCGATACCATACTGGTATCGTTTAACGGTACCCAGCCCTAGTCATAATAAAGACTGCAAGAGTTGTAACTTGAGGATTTGATTTGTGTGCGTGCGTATGTGTGATTTTTTAATTCATTGTTTCTTCCAAATAACCAGCGTTAATTAAATTGGATATCTTAATTTAGGTTTAGTATTTTGAGTAAAACATTTTTTTGTTGTTGTTGTTGTTTAAGTTGTAGACTACTTCTAGTAAAAAATAAATTTAAAAAAAGAGTGTGCACACTAAATTTAAATTTAAAGGGCCTACTTTTTTTTTTTTGCTACAATGAAAGAGACAAAGTTTAAATTGTTAGTTGTGTGTCCCAAATCCCAAGATTCCCAGCAGACTTCTAACATCATAATTCTTCACAGGGATGCATTTGTGTTGACTATGCTTCACATCTTTCACAGTTCACAGATGCAGGTAAGCAAAAACTAGCCTGCAATCTCATATTCAATAAAAAAAAATAAACTACTTCATATTCAATATACTGAAGGTCTAGTAAAGAAAATTGCATACAGGACCATTTTATTTAGTCAACCTTACATTCATATTGTATTCAATATTTTTCATAATGCTACTCTGCTTTTAGAGCTTCTCTCACCTGGACAAAGCAGAATAATATCCCTTGGGTATTGCCTTTAAATAATATTAGTCTCTTTCAAACTGGAATTTTAATGCTTTAGTCCAGTGGTTCTCAACCTTTTTTGTCTAGCGTACCCCTTGGGCCTTTTATTTATACTCCAAGTACCCACTGGTTTTGATGGTTTTGATGATTAGTTAGAAAGTGAATGACTGTAAAACTCCTATTTATCAGTAAAAAAGCTGCTAAATATTCTCAAACTCTCACTCTTTACAGTTAAATGTTTTAAATAGCTTTTCTTTTAACATAATAATCAAAAATACAATTCAATTTAATCTTATTTTGTATCTGAAATTATTTTAAGTACCCCCTTCTAAGCTCTACCCGTACCCCTGGTTGGGAAACACTGCTTTAGTCCATTCTTTTTTATTTCTTTTACTTTTTGTAAGTCAACTAAAGATTTTAGTCATAGTTTTTGTCTCAAAGTTATTTTAGTCAGCAAAAGTATTGCTGACTTTTGACATAATATTTTATCCAACAGAAATCAAACCGTTCCCGACCATACGTAGTCTATTTTTATAAGCATTATTGATTTCATAATGAGATGCTCTTATTATAGTATTCTATCATGACTACGAATTTAAACCAGGATGTCTGGATTAAATTTGCCTATCAATTCAAGTGAGACATTATTCCAGGAAAATTAATATTGCATCAAAGATCAAAAATACTTTAATAACTTTAGAGGAACATTACATTCAAACATTGTAATACAAAATAACTCACTAAATAAGAACAAAATAGAGAGGAAACAAAACATTTAGACTCCCTATTAAGTGTAGTAGAAAATAGTTTCTTTCAACATCTAGTGAGTTGTATTTGAACAAATAAAGGCAAACAAAAGCATGGTAAGTTCAAAGTGTTACATAGGGTGTAAATTCTGAGTGGTGAGTTGTATGGAGGGGTCCAGAGCAGCTGGGGGGCCTTGAGTGACCGCCAGCGTGGCCTGCTCAGGGAGGAGGCTTGGGTCTGTCAGGATAGCAGTGCTAGTGCTCAAGAGACGAAGGGAACTCAGAACCACTGAAAACAAAAAGATTCATCAAAGATATTAGTCTCTATCTGAGATGTTTCAGAGGAAGTTAGACTCACTGGGTCTGAGGGCAGGAAGGGAACAGTGCTGATCCAACCACGACAGAGTGGAGCGACAAAGTTCCTCAACACTAGCTGTGGAAACCATGCCATTGTAGGACTCAAAAAGAGGCTCGATAATGATGCTGAACTGAAGCTAAGTGAAGGAAAACATTCGCATACAAGAGAAAAAAGGCAGAAACGCAAAACAGAAAGACAATCAATCAATTCAAGAATATATTTGTTGTCAATATCCAACAGTAAACTTAGTTTGTATTCAAATACACGAGCAACCATCATTTTTATGGAACCTTTGATAAATGTTGAGTGCCTTAAGATATCATAAAGAAGAACTGAATATTCATAAAGTTAGCTTTGGGGTATTTTCATGCACACCAAAAAGATAAAACCATGATTTAATCATCTTATCTTGCTGCAGATCAGGGGGAGGTGGTCATTACAAAGAAGTATTATGGACTGCATTTGCATATTTTAATTCCGTCTGCAACACAACACGTTTATTGTATCTACTTGATTACTCACAGATGCTGCAGACGAAAACTGTCAGATGAATTGCGTTTGGAATAAGTAAATGCTTTTCTGTTTCACCTTGAGTTGTTTATGTTGTCTGCAAATGTTGCTATTGAACAAGGAATGCTTACTGCAATCTTAAGAAATGTTACTTTTTGCACATGTCCAGACAAATCCACACAAACAGCTGTGCATGTCATAACATTTCTGACAATTATTTTGGCTCTAGCCAGCGTTACGCATTGTTTTCCAACTACAGAAGATTTAATGAAAAGGATACTATCCAGAACTTCCAGTTCTGCAGAGTCTGCACCTGCACATACTCTCTGAACTTCTGCCTCATGTGATCAAAGCGCTGGCGTGTGATGGGCACTCCAGTGGCAGGGAGCTGCTGCTGGCAAGTGCTGCAGATACAATAAAGCACAAAGTGAACAAAGGTACAACTTTTCCACTCATGATTAAGCAAAGGTCAGGGCCTGACTTAATGGCGGAGTTGAGCAGTTGTATCTCCTCTCGGAGCCTCTGAGCCTCGTCGTGTAGCTGCACTCGCTCCTGCTGCATTTTACTGATGTACTCGGCAGTTTTCTGGAGGGTAGTGGCTTTGCTGATCTGTACCAGAAGGACATACGCCAATCATTAAAATATTGTACATTTAGCATATAGTATAACATTTGATTAGAATAGAATAAGTAAAGATGCTGATAGTATTTGGTGGAACTGATGATTTTATTCATCCAAAATAGTGCTTTTTAGTTGCTGTTAGTAGCTCCATTCTTTTTTTACATTTTATTCCACAGCCCGCACATAGCAGCTATGGAAAAAGATCATTTACATACTGCTGCAATTAACTGAAGTTCTATGCAGATTTTGGAAGATGGTGGGTTTGCTGATTTGTGTGTGCAGCCGGTGAGTAAGCACAAATCACTTAAAACCTTGTGCACAGACAAATGTAAATTATTCATAGGCTGCATTATTAGGAGATTTATTTAGCAACATCGCTGAAACCGGCTGCTCCTCTGTAACGCTCTGTGCTCTTGCTTTTATCCCTCCGCACATCTATGAGTGATGCTGCTGCGCGTCTTGTGAAAGTACCTTTATGCTTGGCTGAGAGCTGAGTGTGGTCACGAGGTTATGTAAAGTGTCAAATCCCAGTCGGATGTTGAAACGCCTCTTCTGTTCCGCGGAAATGTGGGTGATCCTTCTGCTGTCGCTGTGCTGCAAAGGAGAAAACACTTTAGACACGGTTGAACCATGCACTTTTATTTAAAGCTGATAGAAGTATACACATGGGTGAGACCATATGGGTGAGTACAATTTCAGAAAACTGTGGCATACCTTACTTAAATCCAGTTTTCCGTGTCCAGAGAACGCTGATTGAGGAGATTCAGGGTTTGGTAATTTATCTAAAGGAGTTTGTGGTGATGTCTGATCTGCATGTGGAGATAGCAACAAAAAAAAAAATCATACAAGGGCGGAAAGACAAGTAAAATTTACAAACTTAGAATAGAATAGTAGTAGTAGTTTAAGGGTAGTTTTACTTTACTTTAGTGTATTATATGATGAATACTTTTTTAGTTTCACTGCATGTTCGGTATCTGTACTTTCTGCTCCACAACATTTTTAAACTGGATAAAAAGTAAGTATTTTTGAAAATGGTTTGAACACATTTTTCCCCCCAGTGACGTCTTTCTGACCTCAGTCGGTGAATCTAAAGCTGCAGTTAAGTTGTTCTGATGAAAATTATCACAAAAACAAAGTCTGTTTGACCTGGTTTTATCCTGATTAAGTCCAATTTTACACTGTACAAAAGTACAGTTTGCTATAGAAACACCCCACATTTAACTCTCTGAAATGAATAATAATAACCTGGTACTTTTACTTACATTATTACTTAAATTAAATATTTGCTCCTGTATCTGTGCTTTTACTTAAGTAACACAATGTACTTCTTCATCTACTCCAAGAGTATTATTTTTTCAACCATCATATACTATACATACAGTTTTGCTCATACGTTTACATACCCTTTTAATCTTTAGGCCATTTTTCATAGAATATGAATAACACAATTTTTTTTTTCCCCTATCATGGTTAGTTGGTTGTGCGAAGCCATTTATTGTCAAAGAACTGAGTTTACTCTTTTGAAATCATAATGAAACAGAAACTACTCGAATGTCCCTGATCTAACGTCTACATTACCTTCAACAACTGCCAGGAAAATTGTTCAGGAGCAAAGAAAAACTCACAATACAGAGTGAAATACAGGACTCTCTGACGAAATTGGACTTGATCAGGGACATTTGGCTAGTTTCTCTATTTGAAAAGCGTAAACAAACAGGTTTTTTGACAATAAATGGCTTCACGCAACCACTAACCACGAGTGGAATAAAGGTTTTTGTG